>CANXYC010099519.1:0-31569 GCA_948193065.1 Aleurites moluccanus | reverse complement strand
ACATTCCAGATACTTATTTTGTATATCAATTGTATTTTGGTGTTCATAATCTAGCTGCTCCATGGGTATGTACGGGTTAGCTAGGAAATGAACATGTATCCAAATGATGATACTATGATATGGAAAAATATATGTTATGATTAATATGATCCTGTGGATATTGTTAATACAGTTGATTGAGAATATATGACAAGTTGTGATTGATAATAAATAAATAGAGTTTGTATACATGTATATTGCATTGATAGGATTGATATGACTGATATTGGGTTCTACGGGTGTCGGTCGCCATTAGCATCTCCCGTGCCCTAGGACCGTCGCGGCTCGCGAGAGCGGGTCGTGACACTCCTCCACCCACTCCACTATCACCTCATCCATCGTCACCCCTTTCACCATCAATCCATCCACCTCCATCCCCTGCACCATTACCCCGTCCATCTCTATCATCTCCATTGTAACCGCGTCCACCTTCGCCCCCTCCCTCCACAAAAGTCCATTAGGCATTTCTAAGTATCTTTCTCATAAAAGGTAATTGCTTTTTTTTTTGAAACTTTAAAATGATTACTTTATCTATCATAACAGGTAGGACTCATCAAAATCCCTTTATGACTTTTTTTTTTTTTTTTCGCAGATTATGGTGAACACATCCATGATTGAAGGAAATAAATTTTCTCTATTGTATTGTTAATGAGTAAAGATGAAGACTATTATCATATAAAATATAAAAAGACCAAATAAACAGTGATCCATTATTTATAATAATAAAATGTCATTGATATTGAATCTATCTTCGTATAATTCGTTACTTAATATATCAAAAATGTTTACTTATTTTTTTTTCTTCTTATATATAACTTGTGCGATTAAAATGTAGAGTAAGGAAGTTAAATAAAAAATTATTATAATCTTTATATAACTTCTTTCTTCTTTCTTTTGATTCATGAAGGTACAATTCCAATTCACCCTAAACCATAAGTATTAAAGGATGCAGGGATTCACTTAAGTACAAAAATAACCAATTTAGACTAAAATTTTGTACCTGATGGCCAATTTAATAATATATATATACTGTTCTGAAAACAATTATATTTATACTGATTAATAGCCTTATTTTCCCTTCATTTTTAAAAATTATGTTTCAATTAATAAGTTACCCTATTATTGTTTTAAAATTCTTAAGCTATTCTTAATAAGTTATTGTATATTTTTTAATTGATATATATGTTTATGATAATCAAATTAAGAGAGTGTTTGATTTGCTCTTAACAGTTTCTTAATAAAATAATATCTTAATCGGTAAGAAATTGTGGTTGTTTGATAAAAATACTATAGTTTCTTAACAGCTCTCAACAGATAAGATTTATATTAGAATCTGAATGATTAAAAAGCATTCCACTCTAAATTATTCAGATATTTAAACTGTTCAGATAACTTAATTATTAAGAGATATTCAACTCTTAATTATCAAACACTACCTAAATTTTAGAAATAACTAGGCTCAAACAAATAATTTTCACCACTTCAAAATGGCACTCATCTCTATCACTTAATTATATTTCTCACCTTGCAACATTAAATAAGAAAATGACTAATCCTAGAGCTAAAGGTGAAAAGAAAAATCAACTAATTCAATTAATATCTAAGTTGAAAGAATATGTAACTACATAATATTAACTAAATATTAAAAAAAGAATTATGTGTACTTTCAATTTGTTGCAAAATGAACAAATTAACTTTATCATTGATCACGCGTTAAAGGTAACCATTTTTTTTATCCCATCCAAAAAATATGGTCAAAACCCAAACTTGAATAAAATTTGTCATCATCCGATTCAATCCGATCTTAAAAATTTATAGAACAATTCGATCATATCACAATTAATCAAATTATTTAATACATTTTTTAACTCTAATTGGTCAATCCGATTTGATTCAAAATTATCCAAACAAGTAAAAAAAATTATATCAAATTTATTATAAATAAAATTGGATCAATTTTTAATGATATATATATTATCAATTTATTGTTTAGTAGTAATTTTTTTCTTACATAATTAATGTATACATATTTAATATAAAAATAAGCTTAATTGTTATTAATGTAATTTTTGTAATAAAAAAATTAAAAATTTATTCATAAAATATTTATTTTATTTTATTTTAATTAATATAATTAAATATATTATATTTTTAAAATTTACATGACTATTTTTATTTTATAGCATTATCATCTTAAATTTAAAATTCTGACAAAATTTTAAATTAATTGCTGGAATAAAATAGGCAAAACGTATCATCATACTCCTATACTTTCATGTTTTAGCTATTGAATTCCTATAGTTTACTTTTTGTCGATTAAGTTCTCCAACTTTTATTTTTCGATATATCGAGTCTTTTTTTAAAGAAGTTTGACGAAGTCAACGCGCATGAAGAAAATTTATGCCGCTGATTGGAAAGTAAAAAAATAATAAATTATGCTAACAGCATCCCCAAACCCTTGTACTTTTACATTTTTTACTATTAAGTATCTATAGTTCACTTTTTTATTGATTAAATCCTCCAACTTTTATTTTGGATATATCATATCTTTTTTTGCAAATTATTTTCCTACTAATTAGGAAAATAAAAAAAATAAAAATTTAAACGATACATCGTACAATTAGACCCAACCCCATCCATCTTCCTCAACCTCTCCCAATATTTGTTTGAAGCAAAAATCAACAAAAAAAAAAATGAGTGACCATCATTATTTTTTACCGTAAAAATATTTTTTTACTTATTATATATATTTATATTTATATATATTTTGTTTTCTTAGTCAGCCATAGAAATCCTAGTCATCAGCCTAAATCCTAGTCAAAACCCATCAAAAAATAATCTGATGTATCGAAAAATAAAAGTTGGAAGGTTTAATAGACAAAAAAATGAACTATAAAGATTCAATAACTAAAAACGTAAAAGTACAAAGTTCTGAGGATGTTTTTAGTCTAATTTATTATTATTTTTATTTTTCAGTTAGTGGCTTAAATTTTCTTCACATGTTTTTAACGCGCTGGAACTCCAGTTCTATTAAACCCTGTCAAAAAATGACTTGATATATCAAAAAATAAAAATTAGAGGGCTTTATCGATAAAAAGTGAATTATAAAGACTCAATAGCTAAAAACTTGAAAGTATAGGGACCTGAAGATGGTTTTTTCCGATAAAATATATATAACTATTATAATATGTTAGAATTAATTAATTTGATTATTTTATTATTATGTTTGACACCAGAGTCCTTAAAAAGCCCACAATGGATTACCTGCAAAACAATGGTCAGTCCAGTATGAATGTTCTCCAGCGGGGTGCCTCCGATGATCAAGTTAGTATGTCAGATTGTTAAGTATTGAGTGTGTTGAACTATTGAAAATGTGTGACTAGGGATTAGATGCCTTATCAAATCATATTGGAGATATATTTATACTTGTGTTGTGGGGTGTGAATCCCTATTCTGGTGGAATTGTCTAGATACCATATCATGGTAAGTGTTTCTAAAGAGAATGAGATCAATGCCCACCATTTTTATGGAATGAATCCCTAATGAGTTGGATATGGCTTAGCTTTATTGTGAACTTGGATCAATTTAGGCCTGAATGGTATAAAGATAAGCCTGACTATGGTATCACATATCCTCTCATTATTATAGGCATTTATGGTCGTGCGAAAAGGCTTTTGATTTGCTTCAATCTTCTCTTTTACGCCAGGCAGAAAATTAAAATTTCAAAAAACTTTTCTATGTTGGGCAGTTAAACAACTTTTTTGCTACACTACCCCAACTAATGAGTTAACCAATTTACATGTGTCAGTTATTACCTTTCATAATAAATTCTTCTCTTTTTGTGTTTTAGTTAAACTTCTCTACTTTCTTTTAGAGTCTCCATTCTGCTACCACAACTTTCTTTCTTCTTTTCCTTTCTAAGTTCTTTTCGCTCCTCTGAGAATTGATTTGGTTGTGGCTTGCTTTCTAGATTCAAGTATGGCTCTCTATTCTAACTCTTCATCTTTAGCTAATTCTAAGCCTTTTGTTGATAAGATATTCCTATGCCAATATTGATCCCTCTCAAGCCAATGTCATTGATTCTGTTAAAATAAAAATTTCTAACATTGTATCATCCATTATACCAGAAGATTTAAAATATTTTGAGGATTTATACAAGATCCCAAAAGATTTTGAGTTTATTGCCTCTGGCTTTGAGGTTACAGCTAATATGAATTTTTTATGATAGAATCTAAGTTTTGTATGAAGAGAATTTTGCCACTAGCATTAGGCTATTTTTGTCACCCTTTGTCATTGGCATTGCTAACCAATATGATATACCTCTCTGCCAGCTTGGCCCCCATTCTTCACGAATGGTTTGTGGTTTGCAAATTTTAAGTGAGAAGTATAAAATTCTTGTGAATGGGAAAATCATAAAGGGTCTTTTCACCTTTCTCACTCAGAAGGATGAAGACTTTTTGTTTTTTGTCTGCTCGGAAGAACTATAAGATTTTCTTCGATTTCCCTAGTTTTCAGAATTGGAAAGACCGATATTTTCTTATGTGTAGTTAAAATTGAAAATAATACAATAAAATTAATTTAACGTTTAAACTTCAAATCATTTTCTATTTTTGTAAGATACATGAGAAATTAATTTTTAATTTTATAATATATTTGAGTTTTAATTATTTTAAAATTTATTAGAATTGAAGAGAGTTTTAAATGATTTTATTCAAGTAGAGTTTAAATTTGAAGTTGTTAGTTTTGATTATTGGAAAAAATATAATATAGTTAATGTATTTTTTTTAAAATTAAGTTTAATGTAACATTCCCAATTAAATAGATAGACTGTTTAAAATTAAACACAATATAATAAACTATTAATAAAATAAATTTTATAATAATCATATAAATCATGTGTAATAAAATAATTTAATATATATACAGAGAAAATTTTTTATTAAGTAAAATAATAAATTAATCTATTATAATGTCTAATTTATAATTGGTTTGTATAAGTATTTAAAGAACAAGAACAATTTATATAAATGAATATAATTAATCTATCAAACTTTTCAAATATACTCTATTTATGAGACTATAAATTAAGCTGAATTTGTATTAAACTTAAATTATTGATAAAAATTGATAAAATTTATAGTTTCAAATAAAATTAAAAAATAACACAAAATTTTGAATTTTTAAGCCATTAGGCTTTTCAATTTTAAGAATTGACCATAACTGCAACTAATTTTAAAAATGGGATAAATTTTAAAATTTTGTGTCTAATTTTAAAAATGGGATAAAATTTAAAATTTTAGCCAAATTAAAAAATGACACAAAATTTTAAATTTTTTTAAGTTATTAGACCTTTTTAAAATTAAAGAAAAATAAAAATATTTCAATAAGTGATCTAAAACAACCTCATTTAGAAGCAACTCTTCAAGTCTTGAGATACTTCAAAGGCAACTCTTCTTTATGTTTATTTTTTCCTGCTAATAATTCTTTAATAGTGAGAACTTACTGTGATGTAAATTGGGTTTCATGCTCCGTTATTTGTAAATCTCTTATTGATTTCTATGGTTTTCTTAGAGATTTTTTTTTTTTTTTGAAAAACAAAGAAACAAAACACTCTCTTCGGATCCTCTACTAAAGTAGAATACAAAAGTATGACAACCCAAATTTTTAATTATTTTAAAATCTCATTTTATAAGAAAATATATTTATTTATTCATATTTTTACATTTAATTTGAAAATGACATACATACATATATGAACATATTTTATGAAAATAATCAATTAAAATTTTTGGAATGTTATAAATTTCTTTTGTTATTTTAAAATAAAACATTACTTATTTATGTAAAAACATAATGTAACTGTCAAGTCAATCTATTTGTTGGTCAATTCTTTTCATTGAATAATATATTATTTTAAATTTTGAAATTTTAAATAAATATTGTATTATTATTATTATTATTATTGTTGTTGATGTTGTTGTTGTTGTTACATTTTCCGCAGCCAATAGATGGCTTTGCCAACAAAGAGAGAAATAGAGAGAGAAGCTTCCCTTCATTTGCCACCCTTCCAAACACCAACTATGAGAATGTACCGCATAGGGAGGATCAACAACTGTCGACTAGTCCTTTGGTGGAAGCTCACCACTACTAGCCATACGCACCATCTACATTACTGCCAGTGACTATCTTCTCAAGGATTTTTCTAGCAGATTATGACCTTTTTTCATCGAGAGATTTCCACCATTGGACTTCTTTCCTTCTAAACTTTCATTTGACACCTTATTTACTAATTTTAGACTAACTTGAATTTTGATCAAAATTCCACGACATCGCGATTGCCGGAGCAAATTTTTGGTTATTTTCAGTAAATGAGAGAGAGTGATCTATATTTTTGGACTCCAACTTGTAGGTGGAGCGTAAAGAAGTTAGAATTTTTGTTAAGTTGTTCACCCCTACCATTCCTCAGGTAGTGAAGATATTTTATTACATTCAGTTATGTAATTATCTCTATATTATGTTGTATTATAAATTATAGAGTTTTGCATTATTATTTCATTATTGCTTCTTCATTAAGGTTGATGTGATATTCTATTAAGTAGAAACCTTACAATAGGGATGTGGTATGACTGAGATGTTTTGTATAGGTTTGCTTGACAGGTGGGGGTCCACATCAAATTATTTGTGACAGTTTCAAATGTCATATTATTGTTTTATTTTTCAGCGAGTAGTCAGGCTTGCTACAAGTTCTCGAAATCTTATGTTTTCTCGTTCCTTAATATTGGTCACATGCCCTTAGATTTGGGTCATGACATCTATCATCTATGACTTACATACTTCTAGACTTGCATGTTCCTCTATACTTACCAATTGATATGTACTATGATAACAAAACAGTTCTCCATATAGCTACTAATCTCATTTTTCATGAAAGGACGAAAGTACTTGGATATTGATTGTCATCTTATTAGAGTAGTTAAAGAAAGGCTTCATTTCTCCTTATCATATCCCATATGTATTGCAACTAGCAAATGTGTTCATCAAACCACTAAACTTTGCTCTGTATAAGTCTTTAATCTTCAAGTTGGGCCTCTTTAATCTCCATCCTCTAATTTGAGTAAGGGTATAGAGATTATTAGTAGAATGTTCAGTTAATTTATTCCTTCCTCTATTAATTTAGTTAAATAGTTTTGTACAACTGCATTAGCTTGACAACTGGTACTCTTGACAGCTCACAGGTAGTTATTATTAAGTTTGATTTTATTTTAATTAATAGTCATCTGACATATTTAAGCTAAAAGCTCACCATAATAGGGTGAATGACCATAAAAATCATTAAACTTTGGAGGTTTTTCTAATATTGTCATTGAAAATCAATTTAATGCATATGAATATTCAAAATTTAATTTTTTTTTAATCAGTGGTCATTTGATATATTCATACCAAAAGCTCACCAGAGTAATCTAAATCCGGTAAATAGCAAAAAGAATTCAAAATTTTAGTAGTTTTTTCAAAGTGATAACTAAAGAAAATTTTCTTTCAAATCAATCACTAAAGTTCAAATTTCTTTTTATTTACAAGTTACTTGTCGAAATTAGAGACTGAGAATATGGTGTGACATGTCATGTCATCACCTGAGGCTTAGTCACCGGCCATAGATGCCACACTGATGCCACATAATTACAAATATTGAGTTAGCGTGCCGTACCGGATGATTAAATATAATGATCAATGGAGCATATTACTTTAGAAAATCATATCCTCTCTCCACGTATGTTTAACATATATGAGAAAGCTTTTTGCTATAATCCATAACTCTGAAAATTTGAAAATTTTGAAAAAAATTTAAGTTTGCAATAAAAAGCTTTCTCTCTTTTCATTAGTAAAAGACCCATCTTCGAAAGAAGAAATTTCCAGAGTCTTTAAGGTTTTAGAAGCTCTTAAACAAGCCACTCATGATCTTCAAGTTGTCCCAAGCCATAAATCTACCAACTCTAACTCACCCGCCATTAAAACTCCTTTAGAGCTCGAAAGAGAGTTAGATACAATCCACTATAAAGACCCATATCTTTCTACTCTCTCTCTTAATACTCATTAGTCTTATAACTCATGTTGAATCTCTACAGAAATCATGCAGAGGCCATAGTCTTTGTAATACCTTCTATATGTATTGCTTGTGTTATGTACACTGATTGATTATTTTTTGATTGAATTTGTTTGAGTTGTGATAAATTTTGATTTTCTATTATGTCCTATTTTGTTCCAACTAGTTCAGTCAAATAGAATGTGATTTGTTGAATATATATGACTTTTACAGAGAGTTTCATATGTTAAGTTGTGCTTGGTTGAGTTTTGGTTAAGTTAAGTTAGAGAGAAGTTGAAAATTGCCTCATAACCATCTTTCAGGGGTGTGAAGCATACCTTCAAGGCGTGAACTATATGTTCATGGGCGTGCAAAAAGTTTATGTCTGAATTTCAAATATTCATCAGATTGCTTTCACGAGTATGAAATTTATCTTCACGAGAATGAAAGGTCAACCTTCACTGGCATGAATCATCAAATTTTATATATATCAACTCATTTGTCACTTGTCCAAAAATTTAACTATTTTCTCTCTCTTCTTTATTTTTTAACCACCAAACTCTAAAGTTGTTTCATCTGCATTTCTAAGTCATTAATACTCACATTAGTGCTTCATCTTAAAAGACCAATACTTTAAAAAAGCTATTAAATCATTTCAAGTCAATATTTCTTCAAAATCTCCATTTGAGGAGAAAGAGGTATTTTCTTCATAATTTGATTTCTATTATGATTTGAGGTTATAGGTTATTAGAATAGTTATGTATGAGTTATGGGGAGTATATTAAATGCATTAATGGCTATAGATTTTGGTTATTGGAAGAAATAGGGCAAATGGTGGATGGTAACATGTATAGTATCAATTCTTCTATTCTTCCATGATTTTCTTAAGGAATGGTTAAATTAAGTTTAAGAACTATCTAAATAAACTTTAAAGGGTCTTTAATTGCAAGAATTTATTATGGATAATATTGGGTAAGGAAAACCCTAAATTTATGAATTGTTATAATGTGCTAGGCTTGGAGCATTAAGTGCTTTTAAGTTGATTTGGAGCTTGATTGAAGGATTTTGAGTTTTCATTTTGATTGTAGCTTTATGGAGGTGAGTTATGTATATGTGTTTAGTATGTATTTGTATATACATATATATGATTCTTTCATTAATACTCACTCTGAGCATATCTATGCAATTGTTAAGTTGGTATTTCTTTGAACCAATGATATTTGTTATAAATATATTCTGTTTCCATTTCTATTCTTTAGAGTTGGTATTGTTACCCATTCCCTTGGAACCAACTCGTTATTATAGTATAAACCGATTATTCTGGAATGTTTTTTTTTTATTTTAAGAATCTCTGTTATCAATATTTGTATTCTGAATCTAATAGATGTATAGCCAGAACGCCTTCCCTATAAGGAAAATATCATAGGACTGTGTGCATCAGTGACTCGACTAATAGAGTCAAAGTATCAGGATCCTTCTTAGAGGGAACAAAGTTTCTTTGGGTGTGTGTTAGCACAAACACATGTATTCTGTAGGGAGATCATAGTACTCTTATTCTGTTTCTGTTGTTCTGACATTTATATTGCTTACCCTATATATATATATGTGTGATGGTCATTTCTTGTAGGCACTTTTGACTTCTGATTTTTGAACTTTGTATTCTGATATCCAATTTTTGATTCAGCTTCTGATATGTATATGACTTCTGATTATTTTTATACCTTATGACCCCTGTATTATGAAATTCATTTGTGATATATGTGTATAATACAGCATTTGAACCTCTGATCTGATTATGAACCTCAGGTATAGTATATGCATAATTCATTAAGTTGAAGGCTCACTCTTTTTCTGTTGTAGTTTTCAGGTACTAGAGTCATTAGTCCAGAGACTGAAGATAGAGCTTCTTGACTTCTTTCTCCAATAAGCTATTTGAAAGTATAGATTTTGTTCTTTTTGATATAATTTGTTATTATTTTTGAGATGTAATCCCCTTAGAACTTCATAATAGTCGAATAGTTATAATATTCTTTTTGGGTTATCACTTGTTCATTTTGGATAAAGGACCTTATTTGCTTTTGATCCATTGTGAACAAGTTGATTATATTTTGGGTGATTATATCACATGATGATATTCAAGTTTATGATGGTTATGATTATGGTTTGTGTATGGATATAACTATTTTTTTGTTATTGCCATAGGTTAGGTGGGTGTAATATACGAATTTTTGGTGACCTTAAGCCTACCCATGTCTTAAGACTGTTGCATATCCGATTTTGGGATGTGACAAAGGTGCTATAAGAGCTTAGATTTGAAGTTATAGTTGATCCGTGGCAATAAGCGTCTGATTAGGAAAATTATGGAGCATAGGAATTCTGTCTTGTTAATGTTCTGTTATCATTTGTTGTGAATCTGTGTTTTTGTTTAATATAGATTTGAATTGTTTGTTATGTTAACAATTTTGATATGCCTCCTAAATGCTGTCATGGTAGAGGCAGAGGACGTGGTCGTCTTAGGGGAGATGTTTCTTCTGAGGCCGGTTTTATTGGCCGAATGGGGGATAATGAGGTTCCTCCAGCACCTTAATTGGATATGGCTTAGAGATTTGAGTGGTTGGAGCGTAATTACGAGATGATAGCTGAGTATATTGTCTAGTAGAGGCAACAAGCTTTTCCGATACAGGTGGCTTCAACTCTGCCACCACCTGCAATTTCGATAGCTCCTCTGGTTGCTCCTCCTCAGCCACTTTTAGTTCCGCATGTTAAGGAAGTATCTTTTGAGAAATTTTTTAAGCTTAAGCCAGCGAAGTATAAGGGTGAGGTAGACCCTACTAAATTTTTTGAAGAAGTGAAAGATAAAACACAGATTTTTAGAGTTCCAGATAGGACGATTGTAGAGTTTATAAGTCACCTTATAGAGGGTGATGCTCGTGACTGGTTTAAAAGGAGTATTTCTAGTTTATTGCTTAGTAATAGAGGGATCACTTGGGCTTGTTTCAATGAGCTAATGATGAAGGAGTTTCTTCCAGAATCAGTTAGAAAGGCTAGAGCCTTAGACTTTGAAAGGCTTGTACAGACTCCTGATATGTTTATACTTGAGTATGCTAAGAGGTTTAACAATTTGAGTAAGTTTGCTCTTGCTCTAGTGCCTGATAAGGCGGCATAGATTCATAGATTCAGGAGGGGATTGTTGACCCCAACATTTAAGATTTGTTCAGTACAAGAGTTTGATTCCTTTTCCATATTGGTGGATAAGGCAAAGGTTATCGAGAACCGAGAAGGTCTGATAGGGAACAGAGGAAGAAGTCAAAGATTAGAGGTTTATATAAGTCGGGTAGAGATGAGAATGGAGTAAAAAGTATGGGAATTTCTCTTGAAGGTTCAAAGATTGCAAAGAAATTGTTTGTGGCATATAAACTTCTGAATTCTGCATTGGTTGTGTCGACACCTTTAGAAAAGGAGATAGAGTTAAATAAGATTTATCCTTCTTATTTAGTGAGCCTTAAGAGGTAGATCTAGTTGAACTGTCAGTATTGGAGTTCGATGTGATCTTGGGCATGGATTGGTTGTCCAAGTATTTTTCTATCATTAATTGTAATAAGAAGAAGATTGTGTTCAAGCCACCTTCGGGTAAAGAGTTTGAATTCCAAAGGGAAAGGAGTGAAGCTCCTTATAATATGATATCTGCCATCGGGGGCGAGGAGATTGTTAAAGAAAGAATGTCAAGGTATCTGGCGTATGTCTGAGACACGAAAAAGGAAGTGAAGAGCATATATCAGATTCCTCTTATGCATGCGTTTATGGATGTATTTCGAGAGGAATTTCCTAGTTTACCACCAGATAGAGAGATTGAGTTCAGCATTGAAGTACTCTTAGGTACTAATCCGATATCGATACCTTCGTATAGTATGACCCCTATTGAATTAAAGGAATTGAAGTTAAACTATAAGATTTATTAGATAAAGGGTTTATAAGGACTAGTAGTTCACCTTTGGGTGCTCCGGTGTTGTTTGTTAAGGAGAAGGACATATCTATGAGATTATGTATCGATTACTGGCAACTCAATAAAGTCACTATTCGAAATAAGTATCCGTTTCCTTGGATTGATGACTTGTTTGACTAGTTGTAGGGAGTGAGTCATTTCTCTAAGTTTGACTTGAGGTCGGGTTATCATGAGTTGATGATTAAGAGGGAGGATATATTTAAGACTGCTTTTAGAACCAGGTATGGTCACTATAAATTTCTAGTACTTCCATTTGTGTTGACGAATACACCAGCTACTTTTATGGATTTAATGAACAAGGTCTTCAAACCATTCTTAGATAGGTTTGTGATTATGTTCATTGATGACATATTGATGTATTCCAATAGTAAGGAAGAGCATGAAAAACATCTACGTATGGTTTTACACAATTTAAGAGAACATCAACTTTATACCAAGTTTTCTAAGTGTGAATTCTGGCTTAATAGAGTTGGATTTCTGAGACTGTGATTAATAGAGAAGTGATTTATGTGGATCAGAAGAAAGTTGATGCGGTTTTGGATTGGCCTAGACCTACCAATGTAACAGAAGTTAGGAGTTTCTTGGGTCTAGCTGGCTATTATCGGAGATTTATTCAGGATTTCTCTAAGATAAATGCTCCTTTGAGTAAGCTCACTCAGAAGCATGTGAAGTTTCAGTGGTTCGATGATTGTGAGGACAGTTTTCACAAGTTAAAGACTTGTTTAACTACTGCTCCAATTTTGGCACTACCTTTTAGTGAGGGTGATTTTGTGGTTTATTGTGATGCTTCATGAGTGAGACTCGGTTGTGTTTTGATGCATAATAGTAAGGTAATAGCATATGCTTCTCATCAGTTGAGGAAACATAAGTTGAATTGCCTGATCCATGATTTGGAGATGATGGCAATAGTGTTTGCTTTAAAGATTTGAAGGCACTACATGTATGATGAGAAGTGTGAGATCTAAGCGAATCACAAGAGTTTGAAGTATATCTTCCAGCAAAAAGATTTGAACCTTAGGCAAAAGAGATGGATGGAGTTGCTTAAGGATTATGATTGTGAGATTTTGTATCATTCGGGTAAGGCTAATGTTGTAACTGATGCCTTGAATCAGAAATTGTTGGGGAGTTTGGCTCACATTTAGTTGAGTAGGCGACAATTGATTAAGGAATTTCAGAGTTTGCATGATTTGGGCATTCGGTTTGGCTTGTCTAATACTGGAGCATTGTTGGCTCATTTTCAAGTTAAACCATTGTTGGTTGATCAAATTAAGGAAGCTCAAGATAGGGATTCTCACTTGGTTAAATTGAAAAGTGTAGTGGAATCAGGGAAAGCTCCAGGATTCACTGCTAGAGATGGTGTATTGAAATATAGTACACGGTCATTTGTTCCTCCCATGGATAATCTGATTGAGCAAGTATTGAGGGAAGCTCATTATGCTAGTTACAGTATGCATCCATATGCCACTAAGATGTATCATGATGTTAAGGAATCATACCGGTGGTATGCCATGAAGAGAGGTATAGCGGAGTTTGTGGCCAAGTACTTGAGTTGTCAGCAAGTTAAGTTTGAGCCCCCAAAAACCATCTCGATTACTTCAGCAGTTACCTTTGCCAAAATGCAAATGGGAAAGAATAACTATGGATTTTATGGTAGGTTTGCCAAGGACTTCCAGTGGATATGATACCATTTAGGTTATTGTGGATAGGTTGACTAAGTCAACTCATTTTCTGCCAGTAAAGGCTACCTATTCAGCTTCTCAGTATGCTCAGTTGTATATTGATGAGGTTGTAAGATTGCATGGTGTTCCGATATCAATCATTTATGATAGAGGTACTCAATTTACCTTAAGATTCTAGTAGAAAGTTACATGAGTCATTGGGTACTTTATTATATTTCAGTATAACTTTTCATTCGCAGATCAATAGATAATCAAAGAGGACCATCCAAACTCTAGAGGACATGTTGAGGATGTGCATTCTAGATTTTAAAAGGAATTGGGATAAGCACCTACCATTAATTGAATTTGCCTACAACAACAATTATCACTCTACGATCCATATGGAATCATATAAGGCTCTGTGTGGGAGAAAGTGTAGGTCCCCTATCTGTTGGTATGAGATTAGAGAGGTTCATTGAAGGTCCCGATTTGATCCGATATACATCCGAAAAAGTGCCTTTGATTCAAGAACAATTGAAAACTGCTTTTAATCTTTAAAAGAGCTATGTTGACCCTAAGAGAAAGGATCTTCATTTTTATATTGGTGACAAAGTCTTTTTAAAGATATCGCCAATAAAAAAAGTTATGAGATTTGGGAAGAAATGCAAGTTATCCTTGAGATACATTGGACCTTTTAAGATTCTGGACAAGGTTGGAGATTTTTCATATCGATTGGTACTTCCACCAGACTTGGATAGTGTTCATTTTAGGTTTCACATATCTATGCTTCGCAATTATTTTTTTAATCCTTCGCACGTATTGCAAGTACAGCCTTTGGAGCTTAACTCAGACTTAACTTATGAAAAGGTTCCTATAGCCATTGTTAATAGAATGGTTAAAAGACTTTGAAATAAGGATATAATGATGGTGAAAGTTCTTTGGAAGAACCAATCGATGGAAGAATGCACTTAGGAGAGCGAGCTTAGTATACAGACTAAGTATCCTCAATTGTTTCAGGATTTAGAATAAAATTTCTATAAAAATCGAGGACAAATTTTTTGTTAGGAGGAAAGAATGTAATACCCTATATATGTATTGCATGTATTCTGTACTCTGATTGGTTATTTTTTGAATGGATTTATTTGAGTTGTAATAAATTCTGATTTTCTATTTTGTTCAGTTTTATTTTCTGCTAGTTCAGTCTGACAGAGTGTGATTTATTGAGTATATTTTAATTTGTGTTTGGTTGAGTTTTGGTTAAGTTAGATCAGAGAGAAGTTGAGAATTTCCTCATAATCATCTTTCATGGGCGTGTAAAAAGTTTATGTCTGAATTTCGAATGTTCATCAGATTGTTTTCATGGACATAAAGTTCATCTTCACGAGCGTGAAAGGTCGACCTTTACGAGCATGAAAGGTTGATCTTCATAGGCGTGAAAGGTCGACCTTCATAGGCATGAGTTCTTCTTTCACGAGCATGAGTCCTTTCACGGGCGTGAATCGTTTAATTTTATATATATCAGCTCATTTGTCACTTGTCCAAAAATTTAATTCTTTTATCTCTCTTCTTTATTTTTCAACTACCAAACTCTAAATTTATTTCATCTACATTTCTAAGTCATTAATACTCAAAGTAATGTTTCATCTTGGAAGACCAACACTTTGAGAAAGCTATTAAATTATTCCAAGTCAAGATTTCTTCAAAATCCTCGTTTGAGGAGAAAGAGGTATTTTCTCCATAATTTGATTTTTGTTATGATTTGAGGTTATAGGGTGTTAGAATATTTATATATGAGTTGTGAGAAGTATATTAAATACATTAATGACTATAAATTTTGGTTGTTGGAAGAATTAGGGCAAATGGTGAATAGTAACGTATATAGTATCAATTCTTCTATTCTTCCACGATTTTCTTAAGGAATGGTTAAATTAAGTTTAAGAACTATATAAATAAGTTTTAGAGAGTTTTTAATTGCAAGAATTTATTATGGGTAATATTGAGTAAGAAAAATATTAAATTTGTGAATTATTGTAATGTGCTAGATTTGGAGTATTAAGTGCTTTTAAGTTGATTTGGAGCTTGATTGAAGGATTTCAAGCTTTGGTTTTGATTGTGGCTTTGTGGAGGTGAGTTATGCATTTGTGTTTAGTATGTATTTGAATATATGTATATGATTCTTTCATTAATACTCATTCTGAGCATATATATACAATTGTTAAGTTGGTATTTCTTTGAACAAATGATATTTGTTATAAATATATTGTATTTCCATTGCTATGCTTTGGAGTTGGTATTGTTACCCATTCCTTTAGAACCAACTCGTTATTATAGTATAAACTAATTATTCTGGAATGTTCTTTAATTTTAAGATCCTCTGTTATCAATATTTGTATTTTGAACCTAATAGATGTATAATTAGAACGCCTTTCCTATGAGGAAAAAATCATAGGACTGTGTGCACCAATAACTCGACTGATAAAGTCAAAGTATCAGGGTCTTTCCTAGAGGGGACAAAATTTCTCTGGGCGTGTGTTAGCGTAAATACATGAATTATGTAGGGAGATCATAGTACTCTTGTTCTGTTATGGATATCATTAGACTCCTATTCTGTTTATGTTATTTGACATTTACATTGCTTACTATATATATATATGTGTGTGTGTGTGTGTGTGTGATGTGTCATTTCTTGTAGGCACTTCTGACTTCTGATTTCTGAAGACACTTCTGACTTCTGATTTCTGAACTCTATATTTTGATATTCAATTTTTTATTCAACTTATGTTATATATATGACTTCTGATTATTTGTATATCTTCTAACCCCTGTATTATGAAATTCATTTGTGATATATATGTATAAGACAACATTTGAACCTCTGATATGATTTTAAACCTCAGGTATGGTATATGCATAATTCATTAAGTTGAAGGTCCATCCTCCTTCTGTTGTGGTTTTCAGGTACTAGAGTCATCGGTTCAAAGACCGAAGATAAAGCTTCTTGACTTCTTTCTCCAAGAAGCTATTTGAAAGTATAGATTTTGTTCATTTTAGATATACTTTGTTATTATTTTTGAGATGTAATCCCCTTAGAGCTCCATAATTGTTGAACAATTATAATATTCTTTTGGGTTATTACTTGTTCATTTTGGATGGAGGACCTTATTTGCCTTTAATCAATTGTGAATAAGTTGATTATATTTTGGGTGATTATATCACAGGATGATATTCAAGTTGATGATGGTTATGATTATGATTTGTGTATGGATATAGATATTGTTTTGTTATTTCCACAGGTTAGGTTAGTGTGTTCAACGAGTTTTTAGTGGTCTTAAACCTACCCATATCCAAAGACCGTTGCATCTCTAATTTTGGGATATGATAGTCTCAGACAAAAAAAAACAATAATTTATGGTTTATCTGTTATAAAATGCTGAGGTAAATAAATAAATAAATAAATAACAAACCAACAAACATCAAACTCATGCCTAAAAAATATAAATTTTCACCTTTCCAATTTCAAAAACATAAAATTCAAATAAAAAGTTAAAAACCCATAGTTTAGAGAAAAAACAAAACAAAACGAATACTTCCAAATGAGTTGGGTCCTCTCTTCTTGCCGAATCCCATAACTTTAAATTCACAAAAGAGATAAACAAACAAAACAATTATTAGATGTAAATTATTCAAAACATTCAACTCTTAAATCCCCATATCATAAACCATAAAAAGATATATATTCCTAAAAAAAAATTTATGGGAATAGTTTCAATCTAAAACAAATAGCAATCCTTTAGAATGATTAAGATAATATATTAAATGCAGTGACAAAATGGCAGTTGTATTGCATTCTCTTATGGGCATGGTCGCATGGCTTCTTCTTCTTATTCTGCTATGCTACTTTAGGTTTTTGGCCTCTCACCTTACCAACATGAGCCAGAAATCCGATAAACTCTTTTTTTTTTTTTTTTTTTGTTGTTGATGATGGTGATGTTCATATTCTAAGCTTCTGCAAGCTGAGAGATGGAGGGTAGAGAGAAGAAGAAGTCAGAGAGATGATGAAGATGGATGGCTATGATCAAAAGGCAGAGCATTGCGAATAGTTTTTTCATTTTTTTTTTAATTTTAATATAGCAGTCAATGGGTCTCACTTAATAGTCAGATTAGTATGCCAATATGTCTGGCTTATGTGACAATATTAGCTGATGTGTCGAACACATGGCTTGCTCTGTCATCACTCTCCGATTACATGACATGTCACATTATTTTTTCAACCTCAATTCTACTAAATGACTTATAAATGAAAAAAAAAATTGAATTTTAGTGATTCATCTAAACAAAAACTTTAATAATCAATATTTAATAAAAAAAAATTGGTATTCACACAAATTTAAATATAAATAAGCATGACATAGCTCCAATGAACTTTTGACCTATTAGATGATCGCTAAAAAAATAAATTTTAGGTATTCATTTTATAAAATTAATTGTAAGTCCCTTTGGCAACTAAGAGAGATGATGAATTGGTTGATTGTGGAATTAACAACAAATTAAAAATTTAATTGAAAGAAAGAAAGGGAAGAAAAAAGAGCACAAAGATTTATAGTGGTTCGGTAACCTTGCCTACATCCACTCCTCAAGATCACACTTGAGAGTTCCCTTCACATATCATTTTATAGGTGCAAGATCAAATTCAAGTATTTTACGAATTCACACTCAAACCTTTACAAGTATTTTCAAGACTCACACTAAAACATTTACAAGTGTTTTCCTATTTGGTTCACACTCAAACCCTTAAAGAAATACAAAAGAAGAAGAGAAAGAATTTCCCTAGGAGTTTACCCAACTCTCAAATAATCAATGGTCTTAATGAATTCAAGAATTTTGCAAATTAAAGCTCACAAATTTATGCTTTATAAATATAGACTCTCTAAGCCATATACAATAATGATTTTAATGCAAAAACTTAATTCAATGATCTCAATTATTGTTCTCTTGATTTCTAACTTCTCTAAACTTCATACCATCTTGTATTTATAGGCTTGCATTAAATACAGCTGTTATGGACATTGAAAACTAAAATATAGTTGTTACAACACTTTTCAACGGCTAGTTTTGCTGTCTGGATCGCAGGAGAAGCCCGCAACTTTTTATCCTTGTCAGAGTAGTAAATTAATTTTATCGTATCTTGAGTTATACAACTCTAAATTGTGCAACATTTTTTTTGTTAAAAACTTTGCGATGTCTACTTGAACTTTGTAGTTTAACTCAACTCCAACATAATTCATCTTCATATCTTGAAAAATCATAATATTTTCTTGCTCAGATTTAAAAGACAATTTGAGCATGCTTCACTAATTTTTCAATTTCTCCTTCTATAGAACTCGAAATCACTTGATTCTTTTTCCATATAAAACTAGATATCTAGAGTTTCAATCATTTCATGCCCAAAGTATTCTTCTATAATTCCTAATAATATTTTCAATTTGTCACATCTATTTTGTCATAGTCTGTCAGTTTGAGCATAATTATTTCAAAAATTTATATCTACATTTTCCAATATCCAATGCTCAATCCAATTTTTGTTTCTAAAACTAGACATCCATATCTTTTCATCCATATGTAGTTTGTCCTATTAGCTTCTCCCAATTTATACAGAATTTGGCATCAAATCATAATTTTACAAGTGCACTCCATTAAGTCTTATGTGTTTAATCTTTATTTGAGCAATGGTCATGATTTATCATGCCTTAACAAATTTAACAAAATTGTTAGCTCAAATAATACATTTATATTGTTTTGTTATCATCAAAAGTAACATTAAGCCCAAGGGACCAACAATCTCCCCCTTTTTTATGATAACAAAATCATGCATACAAGTGTTCAAATAATTAAACAAAATAGCTCATATAAATAAATATTAATGAAATACAAACACTTGTAAAAACTTCTCTCCCTTTTTGATATCATTAAAAAGGTCAAGTTCTCCCCCTTTATAAAATAATTTATACCAATTGAAGTACTAAAGCAAAACTAAATGAAATGACATCATAAAAATTGATACCAATTGAAGTTATAAAAATTTCTCCCCCTTAATCAATCAAGAGCATTCAAGGAGTGCTAAAGGGATCATCAAAGCAACAATCATTAATGAGAGACAAAATTTTCAAAAAAAAAAAAAATTCTTCTTCCCCTTTCTCATTGAATGAATGCAATAAACATATTCAAGTATGATACAAAATGAAACATTCAAAAATATTCAAATATGCAATTCAATCAATTTCAAAGCATGCTTATTATTTGAATTGTAAAGGGAGTTGGAGGTATACTTATCTTTACCAAGATCTCCTCCATTGAGGCTTGCTACCATTGTTTCATTGGTAGTGTCTTCTCTCATATGAGCTTTTCTAATTATTGAAAGCCTAATTTCCTTTGGTGCAGGCCTATATGCCCTCTCATATGCTTCATAAGTATGAGTTTTGTTTGTACCATATCTTCTATGTGGGGGAAGGTAGACCCTCTTTTCTCCATCATTCTTCCTCATAAATTTCTACACATAAGAGTTGGAAGAATGCATTTTTGGTACCCATTTTCTTTTGGGTCCTTGGGGGTTAGCAAAAAGAGCATTCACAAAGTTATATCCTAGATGCATTTTTCTAACATGGTATCTATGATATTTGTGGCCAAATTTGCCACAATAAAAGCATTGCACATTATGATTAAAATGAGGTCTAGTGCATGCAAATAAGAGTCTTCTTTTACCCTTTGCCTTGGTCATAACATTTTTAGGTCTAATGACCCTAAGACGAGGCACACAAGACAATTGTGATGTGGAGTAACATGTATTGGTCTTAGATGTGGATGGCTCTATACTTTGAGATTTAAGAATCTCATCTAGTTTATCTTTGCCATTGCAAGACATAGCCAAAGACTCATCATAAGCATCAATTTTAGCCTTTAAGGCTTCATTCTCATGCATAATCTCATGTAACTCATGAGTCTTTTGGGTGATAGTGTTCTCTAATTCAATTTTAGATATATTTAATTCATCTATCTCATTTTTAAAACCATCATAAGTATTCAAAACCTTACTAGACATACTTTTCAATTTATCATATTTAATTTGTAATTTTTACTACTTTGAAAGTAATGTCTCTAATATATGCATGACATCATCATCATCATTAGAGGAGTTTGAAATATTTACCTCATTTGAAGGTGCATCCTCCTCAATTGCCATGAAGTATAGTTTATCAACTCCATCCTTGCTAGCTTCATGAGTGTTTTCCAAGATGTCCTAAATTTGCTAGGCCAAATTACAATGGGAGACTTTTTCATACTATTCTCTACTCAATACACAATATAGAGTGTGCATTGCTCTTACATTTCTTCCATTGACCTTCTTTTCAATAGCCGTCCATTCAGTCTTGGGCTTCTTTACCTCAATGCCATTCATAATTTTAGTAGGAATGGCATATCCTTCTTCAATCACATCCCATTGGTCAATACCATCATTATTCATGAATATTTCCATCCTATTCTTCCAATAATTATAGACGGTGCCATCGAAAATCGGTGGTCTCAAGGTTGAACTTCCTTCAACAAAATACGCTCTTTGGCTTGTCATTTGATCTTTGTTCCAAGATGGTTAAATCTTTAAAATGTGGAAACAAAACTCCAATACCAATTGTAAGTCCCTTTGGCAACCAAAAGGGAGGGTGAACTGGTTGATTGCGGAATTAACAACAAATTAAAATTTTAATTGAAGGAAAGAAAGTGAAGAAGAAAGAACACAAGGATTTATCGTGGTTCGAATCACACTTGAGAGTTCTCTAAACTGGTCCTTTTATGGGTGCAAGATCAAATCCAAGTATTTTACGCGTTCACACTCAAACCTTTACAAGTGTTTATAAAGCTCACACTAAACCTTTACGAGTGTTTTCCTATTTGGCTCACACTCAAACCCTTAAAGAAATACAAAAGAAGAAGAGAAAGAATCTCTGTAAGAGTTTACCCAACTCTCAAATAATTAATGAGTCTTAATGAATTCAAGGATTTAACAAATTAAAACTCACAAATTAATGTTTTACAAATATAGACTCTCTAAGCCATATACAATAATGATTTTAATGAAAAAACTTAATTCAATGATCTCAATTGTTATTCTCTTGATTTCTAACTTCTCTAAGCTTCATATCTTCTTATATTTATAGCCTTGCATCAAATATAGCCATTATAAATATTAAAAAGTAAAATATAATTGTTACAACACTTTCCAATGGCTAGTTTTATTGTCTGAATCGCAGGAGTCGCGCCCGGAATTTTTTATCTCTGCCAGAGCAGTAAATTAATTTTATCGTATCTTGAGTTATACAACTCCAAATCATATATCATTTTTTTTTTTTTGGAAACTTTGAGATGTCTACTTCAATTTTGTAGGTTAACTCAATTCCAAAATAATCCATATTTATGTCTTTAAAAATCATAACATTTTCTTACTCAAATCTGAAAGACAGTTTAAGCATATTTTATTAATTTTTCAATTTCTCTTATAAAACTTAAAATCACTTGATTCTTTTTTCATATGAAACTAGACGTCCAAATTTCAATTATGTATAATTGTATACTCAAATTATTTTTCTATAATTCCCAGTAATATTTTCAATTTGTCTCATCTACTTTGTCCTAATTTGTCAGTTTGAACATAATTGTTTCAAAAATTCATATTTTTATTTTTAATATCCAATATTCAATTTAATTTTTATTCCTAAAATTAGATATTCATATTTTTCCATCAATATATAATTTATCCTATTAGCTTCTACCAATTTATACAGAATTTGATATCAAATCATACTTTTATAAGTGCACTCCATTAAATCTTATGTGTTTAACCTATATTTTAAGTGATGATTGTGATTTCTCATGTTTTAATAAATTTAACAAAGTTATTAGTTCAAATAATACATTTATATTATCTTGTTACCATCAAAATCAATATTAAGTCTAGGGGTGAACATTAATTTCATTAATCATATCAGAAAAATTTTCAAAAATTAATAATTTTGGGTCACTTACCCTCAAAATTTAATAACAAGCCATTTTTATTTTTAATAAATTTCTTCAAGAGCTCGAAATTTATTTTGTATTTCGTTTTCATGCTCGCAAAGTTCCAAACGAAGCATAGCATAAAACCAAAAACAAGGTGTGCGAGCGAGAGCCTATGTGATTTGTTTTAGCGAGCGTCTTTCTGTCTTATCTATAACTTCTCTTCTCTCTCTCCGCCTCATCTAGTAGCTTCTTTCTTCTCATCATCACCGTACATATGCGGATTCCGAGAAACCGGAACTTGCTTTAACCAATTCGAATCGGGTTTTGGATTCAAACCATGATTTCCGCATTCCAATTATCCAATTCTCTTTTGGGTAATTTTTTTTTGCATTTCAATTTCATTTCTTGATGGATTTTTTGATTAATTCTTTTGGGAATTGAAGCTGGTCATTTTGAGCTCACCTATCTGATTGAGGTTAATATCTATCGGATTCTTTCATTTGTAATTTTGAGTTTTAATTTCTGATTCTTGTTTGATTGGATATCCCCATGTTCCTATTTTGCTTGTTTTTTGTTCTCCTTAGCTTCTTTTAGGCATTGATAAATGAAAGATTTTTTTTTTTTTTTTAACAATTTGAATTTTTTTGAATCAGGTATATATCGGGATGAAGAGTATTCGAGATTGGGTTTTTACTCAATTATTGTCCAAGTCTTTGGCCTCTTCTAGACAATTGTTGGGCAGTGGCAGTTTCTTCTCTGAGGGACCTCTAAATGAAGATTCTAACGACCAAGGTAGCACCTGGCTTCTCTTTTTTTTTTTTTTTCTTCCACATATGCTTGATGTAGTAACAGAAGATGTATGGTTGAAGTAGATTTTATTTGTTAAATTCATCGCAAGTTGTCAAGTACATTTTTATGACGCATTGATGAAATAATTGTTCTTTATTGCTTATCCCTTGCATAGTTTAGTAACCCATGTAAGGCGCATCAGTTGTTAGCCAATGTTGGATGTATGCCTAAAAGAAGAGGAAAATAAAATAAAAGAAAAATGAGTTATGTAATCTTGATGGAGGAGAGGATTTCAAATAGTTTTCAGGAACTTTGGCCTGTCATTATGGCATCTTCTTTATGCATTAAGGATGTTATTGGGAACTCAATTACTCAACTAGTCTTCTTTGTGTGACTTTTACTTTAGGAAAGTTAATGGTTTGACGGTCTTAATGAAGTACATCTTGCTAAAATGATTACCAGTGATATTAGCTATCCTTGCCAACAACTTAGCATTTGTTTGCTTCCTTGGGGATCTTAGCAATAAAAGCTTTCATGCTGAAAGAGGATACCAGGATGATTTTTGGTCCTTCTTACTGCTTTCATGTGTAATATTAGGTAGAGCGTGTGAGGTGTTGCTTTTTGGTTCTTGTTTTTGGGATTAGTAGGAAGAGGAGGGGGTGGGTTCACTAAAAATGAACTGACTAAATGCCTACTCTTTGATTTTGTTCAGATATCATGGATTCATATGATGTTTTTCTTGATTTTTCGGTCTCCAGATCAAGGAACTTTCTATACTTACAGCAATGTTCAAAGGAATGTAGCCCACGTGCCCATGTAATCCATGATTTATAAATTGAGGGTAAACTATGTAGAACATCGATCTTTAAGGGCTCTAGTAGTTTAGTGCTAAGTAGTAGGCTACTCAATGTAAATATCCATTTTAAAAAAATTGGTTTGAGCTTTTCCTCCTGGTGATATCTATATGAACAATTATTACCATAAATTACTTGGGCTTTAGTTTTCTATGGGTGGGAGCATTTATGAATCAAAATTTGCCACAGTGGAAATGATTTTGGTAGGATGTAATTTTTTTTTTTCCTGACTTGAAATCATACATGTTGATTTTTGAGGAGCAAGAGCTTAGCTTATTTTCCTGTTATCTGCAGCTCACATGGCCTGTTTAGAGGTTGCATCACTACCTCCTGATACATCATGCTCTTCTGATGATACTCAGGAGAATGGACCTCATCCCTCTCTGCAGCAAGTGCATCAACATTCTAACAGATCTAATCCTGAAAGGATGGATCCATTGGAAAGGATTGAGGATCTCCAAATTAAGCTTTTTCGGCTTCTCCGACGGTTAGGGCAATCAAATGAAAATCTTCTGGTGGCAAAGGTTTTATATAGGATACACCTAGCGACTTCAATACGATCAGGGGAATCAGATGTAAAAAGAGCCAGAAAAGTAGCAGCAGAACAAGAGGCAACTGGCATACCCAAATTAGATTTCTCTGTAAGAATACTTGTCCTGGGGAAAACTGGTGTTGGGAAGAGTGCTTCCATAAATTCTATATTTGATCAATCGAAGACCATGACTGGTGCATTTGAACCAGCTACTAATCACATCCAAGAGATTGTGGGGACTGTCAATGGAGTCGGAGTGACTTTTATTGACACACCTGGTTTCTTACCTTCATCCACAAGTAATATGAGAAGAAATAGGAAAATCATGCTCTCTGTGAAGAGATTCATAAAAAAATCTCCACCAGACATTGTTCTGTTTTTTGAGCGGCTTGACCTCATCCATATGGGCTATAGTGATTTCCCTCTTCTGAAGCTTATGACTGAAGTCTTTGGTAGTGCAATTTGGTTTAACACCATCCTTGTCATGACTCATGCTTCCTCAGCACTTCCTGAAGGACCAAGTGGATATCCAGTCAACTATGAATCATATGTGACCAAGTGCACAGATTTGATGCAAAACTTTATACACCAGGCAGTATCTGATGCAAAACTAGAAAACCCAGTACTTTTAGTTGAGAATCATCCTCAGTGTAAAAGAAATTTCATGGGGGAAACTATTCTTCCCAATGGACAAGCTTGGAAATCTCAATTCCTATTATTATGCATATGTACCAAAATTCTTGGTGATGCTAATTCTCTCTTGGAATTTCAAAACAGTATTGAATTGGGGTCATCCAATAGCCCCCGAGTGCCTTCACTGCCACATCTCCTTTCATCTCTTCTACGGCATCGCACTATATCAAGCCCGAATGAAGCGGACCATGATTATGATGAGATTTTACTTCCAGATGCAGATGAAGAAGATGATTATGATCAATTACCTCCAATCCGAATCCTGACAAAATCTCAGTTTGAGAGGTTGACTAAATCGCAGAGAAGAGCCTACCTTGATGAACTGGATTACCGGGAAATCCTTTATTTAAAGAAACAGTTGAAAGAGGATGCTCGCAGGCAGAGGGAAAAGAAGCTTTGTGAGGCAGAAAATTTTGGAGAGGATAATAAGTATGATGACCAGCAGGCATCTCCAGAGGCTGTCCTCTTACCAGATATGGAAGTCCCTCCAAGTTTTGACTCAGATTGCCCTGTGCACAGATATCGCTGTCTTGCGACAACAGACCAATGGCTTGTGAGACCTGTTCTTGATCCTCAAGGATGGGATCATGATGTAGGCTTCGATGGTGTAAACTTGGAGACAGCTATAGAAATAAAAAGGGAAGTCCATGCTTCAATTATAGGACAGATGAGCAAGGAAAAGCATAATTTCAGTATTCGGTCTGAATGTGCTGCAGCTTACACAGATCCTAGGGCTAGGGGATCTACTTATTCTGTGGGTTTTGATGTTCAGTCTGCTGGTAAAGATCTTATCTATACTGTTCATAGCAACACGAAGCTGAGGAATCTCGAGCACAACATTGCTGACTGTGCGGTTTCACTGACATCCTTTGGGGACAAGTACTATGTAGGTGCCAAGATTGAAGATACCATGTTTATTGGGAAGAGGCTGAAGTTTGTAATGAATGCTGGGCAAATGAGGGGTCCTGGACAAGTAGCATATGGTGGGACTTTTGAAGCAACATTAAGAGGGCGAGACTACCCTGTGAGAAATGACAATATCAGTCTGTCCATGACCGCTCTGTCCTATAAGAAGGAGACAGTGTTGAGTGGAGGTTTTCAATCCGAGTTTCGGCCAATACGAGGCATGAGACTTGCAGTTAGTGCCAATTTAAATAGCCAGAAAATGGGGCAAGTTGGTGTAAAGATGAGTAGCTCTGAGCACATGGAAATTGCTATCATAGCCATTTTCTCAGTTTTCAGGGTCCTTTTACGTGGGAAAGAGGCTGAAATTGGGAGCTTGGAAGCATCATAGATGTGAATTGTGATTAATCCGTGTTGCTCTTTTTGGTGCTAGAGTTTCTTAGTTTGGAGAGGAAATAATAGTCAGAAAGCAATTTACATGCAGAACTGATATATACCTTTAAAAGAGCTGGAGTTCTCAGAGGTTGTTCCCAATTTTTTTGTCCTTGCTGTTTTCTTTCATATTTGGAGGTTAGATACTGGTGTCTGCAATACTTGGAAGAGGCTAGATAGTGATATTAGTAATTGTTTAAACTAGTGATCTGGTCATATCCAGTTGACCTACCAATCTAGCTACAGGGCTCTGTAACAAGTAAATCGGATATAATTGTACAGGAACACATGGAAAATCAGTTATTTAATCATTCCTGCAATAAATCTCTTTTTGATGCTTCATGTAACAAGCGTCTTTGAAATGTTATCCAGCTTCACTTTTCACTTTCTTGTGCAAGATGGTAATTTTTTTTAATTTTTAGTGCATTGGGAACTCGAAAGGAGTTGTCAAAATTTGAATTCCCGATCTTCTTTAATATGGGATCTGCATTCAACTGTCCAGTAACGAGCTATGTTTTGAAAGCTAAACCATTGTTTATTCAAGTTTTTTATAGGTAAAAATATGAAAGTATTGTGCCTCGTGTCAACGAGGAGTTAATCCACAACAGAGAGATGATTTCTTATTACAGCCCAATCCCTAAGTTGGCGAGAAAATCAATATCAAATTGCTAATCTATCAGCAAAAGAGTTGAGTTGGGAATCTTGGGATTCAAGTCTTTTATTGGTCTTATCTTTGATATAAAGTCAACATAAGCTAACAAATAACCCACTTTGAGAGATGGACTTTGCAATCAATATGTCCACATGATCATGATTATGAAGATAATGCAGTCTAGGACTTGTCATATATCACAATGCCTTGGATCTTCTCAGATATGTGAACAGAACCAGTAATAGAATTTGATTCCAATTTCTGTAATTTTGATTGGTTACAGGAGAAGATAATTTTCTATAGAAAATGACATTAGCAATTATCAGAAGATGCAATAGTGGAGACCCGTAATGATGACTGAGGTCTACAAGATGTTGGAGAATTCTGGACTTCTTACACCAAGTAAAAACCGTTTTTTTTTTTTCCTATTTCATCTCCTTGTAAGGAACGTTGTAATGAGAAGAAGATTATTGGTATATTGGAGTTTTTTTTTTTTTTTTTTGGAGAAGAGGAAGAGGTCCCTTTTATCATTAGTTTTTAAGAAATGTTTGAATGAGTGGTTAATAATTGTCAATTTGAGTTAAAAATATTTTTTTCAGTTGGTAAAAATTTTAATTCGTAATAATAATTTCTATCTGTTATTAGATTTTGTCAATTTAAAAAAAAATGATCTGCAATTAGTCTTTAATATTAGAAAAAATATCCTAAATCGAATAATAATAAAATAAATAAAGAACGTATAAATGAATAATATTAGACTTAGCACAAATCAATTGATTTTATGTAAATGAGTTTCAATATTTGTCTATTTATATGTTCATTTATGTATGAACCCATAAATTTTAATATGGCATCAGAGTTTCATATCCAAACGGGTTAGATCCTGTAACCTATGTTCGAATCCCATTATTGAACTGATGATAATGTCAGTCTGGACTGTTTCTAAAGAAAAGATGTCAATCAGTCAATTTATGAGAAGTGTCAACCAACTTGTTGATGTTAGATCATGGGTCAAAGTCCGGTTACACTTAAGAGAATATGTTGGAAAAAGTATCTCACATCGAATAATGATAAAATAAATAAAATACTTATAAGTGAGTGGATGTTTGATTTAGTCCAAATCAATTGGTTTTGTATAAGTGAGTTTCAATACTTATTCACTTATAAGTTAATTTGTATACGGATATATAAACTTTAATATTTAATAATTCAATATTTAAATACTTAATAATTTTCAATTATGATGCATGCATTTTTAAATGATAATTATATTTTATAGTTAACCATATGATTATCCCCTAAAATTAATGTCTAGTGAAATCTAAGGATATAATTAATGTTTTAAGATAATGGTAAAATAGAAAAGAAAATTACAAAAAATTATCCTATGATTTGATACTTTTCTTAAAAAAGAGTTTGTGATTTTTTTTTATTTATGATATTTTAAGTATCTTTTAATTTATTTTACTAAATATATGACTACCAAATTCATTAATATCGTTAATATTTTATTATTTGACTTACAAATTAAAAAAAATAATTTCTCCTAATATAAAATTCTACCATATTTTGTTGGATCTATTTTTGAATTAAAATTTAATTTTAATTAATTATAAAAATTTTAAAATATTTTTAAGAGAAAAAAGGTAAAAAAAAATTTAAAAACATTAAAAAAATTTATAAATTTCAAATTTCACATATGCAATTTTTTCTTTTTTTTTTTACATAGCTTAAGAAACTAAATAGATCCATAAATCTCATAAAATTGTCAATTTAATGGTCATACGTCACTATTATTGTTGATAAGATTAAAGTTGCAATATAATTGTAAAACACAACTATCAAATTGTGGGTGATAGCACCACAGCCGGGTTGGTAGACAAAGATCTCTGGAACCTTGAGGTCCGGTTTCTACCCATCAATAGTGGGAAATATTTGAATTTGTAGATATGATTTGGCTATGCAATTGCAAACGTCCAGGGATCTTGTCCATTTTTATACTAGTTTGTAAATAGAAATTCTATCTATTAACTTAAAAAAAAAAAAAAAAAAAATTGAAGATTTTATGAGATTTATAATTTTTTTATTTTTTTGGAGAAAGATTTACAAATTTGTTTGGTTTCTTAATATTAGTGGAATTTGAGATGTTAAAAAAAAAATATTTTTAAATATATTTTTCATATTCTTTAAAAAATATTTTTAAAATTTTGTAATGAATGAAAATTAAATTTTAATTTAAAAATAGATCCTAAAATATCTAGTGTAATTTTATATCAAAGGAAAATATTTTCTTAATATATGTCAAATAACCAAATATTAATGATATTAATAAATTTAGTATGTAAATGAGTGTTTGACAAAAAATTTTAATATAATTTTTTTTTTTTATTTTCATCAACTGTATTAAATTATTGGTTATTCTTTTCACAATTCTAAATATGACACCCATATTTTTAAAATATCATATTTTTGAAATATTTTTAAAATCATATTTTATTGATAAAAAATAATTATTTTAATAATATTTAATTAAAATTATGAATATAAAATTATTTTTTTGAGATTTATTATATTTTAAAGAAATAAATATTTAAAAGTAAAAAAGGAAATGTATTTTTCAAAATTAAATTTAATTTAATTAGTATCCTATTATTATATATTATTTAATAATTTAATTTTATACTTATTTATTTAGTTAAATAAATTATTTTAATTATTATTATTATTTTAAGAATTTTTTGAAATTAAATTTATATTTAAATAATTTTTATCAAATTGAAAAAAAAAATATTTTTTAAATTTTAATATATCAAAATATTTATTGACTATTTATTTATAATTTTTAAATTTAAAATGAATTTTCTACAAATTAAAAATAATAAAAAATAAAAAATAAGACAAATAAAAAAGACTGCCACATGATAGCCTCGGATTGGCTGCCAACAGATTAAAATATGTTGAAAACATGAAGAAGGGAGAAAGAAGAAGAAAAAGAAGAGGAGAATTATCGACAGTCCCACTTTCGACGCCAATTATGGCCAAACCGAAGGAAGGTGGTCAACATTTCTCATACTATCGTGTAGCCTGACATGAGAAAAATTTATAGAAACCAATATTGCTCAATTTTGATTACTATGTAAGGAGTTATTTCTGTTCAAAATAGCTCATATAATTATGTTTGTCAAAAATTTCAAATGGCTATAACTATCTCATTTGAACTTTAAATTGAGTGGTTTTAATTCCTATTATTTTTTCTTAATCCCAGCTTTCATTTGATACCCAACTTACTACCTGATATTCGGCGAAAAAAGAGATCGAAAAATAAAATCACCGGACCTTCTATGGGGATTTCGGTCAATTCCAACGTCTATTTCATGTGATTCTAATTTGGTTGGACTTTTCTCTTCATGAGCTTTCTGGTGGAATCTATTTTGCTCCTATTGGTGACCAGAGTTGGGATTGAAAAAATAAAATACGCGTATATATTTCTAACAACCGAAAGTAATTGGGTTTTGTATTATTTTCAAATTGCTTATTAATTATATGGAGAATATTTGGAGATAATTTTATAGAAATGATTGAGTATTTATACCATATTGGAATATTTAGACAATGAAAAATGAACATGTGAAAACCTTTTTTTTTATCAAAAATAATTTATTTTAAATTAATTAATTGGAGTGAGAAAAAAAAAGTGTATATATATATATATATATATATATATCTATGTGTGTATATATAGAGATATTTATATTTATTTGTGTGTATTACGTTAATAATAATAATAATAATAATAATAATAATAATAATAATAATAATAGGAGGAGAGAATTAATTATTAGATTATGAAATCTTATATATATATATATATATATATATATATATA
>CANXYC010099424.1:0-17076 GCA_948193065.1 Aleurites moluccanus | reverse complement strand
GGCCACTTCATTTCTCACTCCAAATCAATTCATTTCAATCATACAACCATCAATTCATGCTATACACATCAAATTAACAACATTTGAAGCATTAAACCTATCAAAACCACACTTTAGTTCAATGTTCTTCCTATTAGGGTTTCAATCTATTCCTTTGAATTCTAACCATGCAAAATAAATTCTAAACTATAAATATTAACAATAACAATCATATAAACATTCTTACATCAAAAGAATTCAAAAACTAACAACTTACCAAGATTTGCTCCAAAACTTCTTTGAATTATTTGGTGACTTTAATGGATTTTTCTTTGAAATCCAAGGTTATAATGGTGTTTAGGATGGTGGATTGTATATATTTTTATCAAAAATGAAAAGAAAATATCAAGGAATGGGAGGGGTAGTTGTTGGCCGAAATTAGCTTGAAGGAACGGTGGCTATGGCTAAATTTTTTTTCCAAGGAAGAAGAAGACAAATGGTGATTTTTATCCAAACACTTTAGATGGGATTCAATGGTTTAGGTTTCATAGTAATCTTGGTGAATCCTAGTCATCCAACCATCCATTCTTCTTACTTTCATACTATTGGTCTATCCAAAGTCAACCAAGATGAATAACACATGCATTTGGCACACCAAATCCAAAACCAAAAGCAATAATCCTATACTTTGAGCTTAGGATAGCAACTTTGCAACCTACTCATTTAACCATCCAATTTTTCATCATTTGATCCAACAGTCAGATTTAATCAAGCCTAAACTAATACCATAAGGTTGCACACACTCAATAACTCCATATTATAAAGAAAATGACCAAAATACCCTTAGTGCAACCAAAACACCGAAATCGAGCAACGTGCCGAAAAAAATTTTCAACCGGGATTATTTCTTTATCTAATGCTCAAATAAATTAAATAAGGCCATTTTCAAGTCTTTAAATTCTTTTCTCCTTTTAAATATGATATTAAATCCATAAAATTTCTGACGGGCGAAAAATGACCATTTTGCCCCTAGTTCACCAAAAACTCAAAATTTTCCGATTAAGTCCTAGCAGCCTCTGGACTACTCTTATGCCGAAAACTAATTCAAATAATATGCATAATCATCAATTTCATGCATAAATACATATTAACAACACATTAAAAAGAAAGTAAAAATCTCTCCCCGAAAGTCTCTATAAAGGTTATGTTCAAACTAGGCTGAAATGTTACAGAATAGGAGCAAGCTTAGTCCAAAAATAACATTTAGGTGAGCTAATAGTTTTTTTCTCTTATATTTTGTTCTTGAAAGATTTTTGCTTAGGGAATTAAAATTATATATGAACTAAAGAATATGTAATTATTGTTAAGAATTGATTAATTATGATTGGATATGAGATTGAAGAAAAAGAATTGGAGATGCTCATATTAAGTTGTGAAAAGAAACCTAGTGAAGTTCAATTTTGTAAATATTATCTTACTAATTTAGGAAAGTCCTATTAATCCGAAATTTTAATTGAGAGTAGATGTATATGTCCTTTGTACACCTGCAATATTTCAGAGTACTTAGAAATCAGTTGATAGGACAGACAAACTTTAGAATACAAGCTGTCAGAGAGTGTTCTGAAGGGTAGAATTGTAAAGCTATTGGAATTAATTTATTTCATGGGATAAATGATATTTGTTTTTGGATGAAATTTGGTATGTATCTCAATAAATATATTTTTTAAGTTTTTTAAAAAAATTTAGGTCAAAATGATATAATTTGTTATGGTAAATAGTTAGCTAAGTGCATACTGCTAAGGCTGCCCAACAAAATGACAGATGAGAGAAATATGATTAATTGCATTTTTTGGCATAGCAAATGAAATTCAAAGGTGTTGGAATTCATATGCAAGTCCTTTAAGACTTTATGGTTAAAACTTGGTGGAGTAGTGTGCAAGGTGGTTGAAGTAAGTGTTAAATTCTTGTTTATGTAGAGGGTGATGTTCATATTAAAGGGAAACCTCATTTCTGCTTGTTTTGAATGATAAGTTCTATTTGTGATTTTGAGTATTTGAATCAATTTTGAGGTAAGTTATAGATTATATTGATGTTATTGTTTTCTTCCATTGATAACCCTAAGTATATACATACATGTTCTCTTCAATATCTTTCAATCATGAATATTGATGCAAACCCTTATTAATTACCCTTATCTATTGTATGAAACCCTTTAATTGAATTTTTATTTTTTATATTGTTGCTTCTTTGAATTCCTTGTTATCTTTCATTACCTTTATACTTTCTTTTCAAATTCTTTCATTTATAATTACTATTAAAACCTTTATTGATATTCTTTACACTTAAATGAAACCTTTTCTTAAAAATTTATTATTATTATACATTTGCTTGAATATGAACTAAGTTATCCATCTTTGAACTAATCTTCATATTAAATTCTTACCAAATTCTTATTAATCAATTGGATATTTAACAATTGTAAAAGTGACATTGAGATATATAGACTATTGGGTCTTACATTGTTTATTATATTCATTGTTACTTATTACTAAACCTAATGATCGTTGTGATAGTACACCTTCCCAATGAGGAATATATGATTAGTCAGTGTGCACTAGAGACTTTATTGATAGAGTCTAAACATCAGGACTTCACCTAGGAAAGGTCCATCGACCCCTATACATCAGCATATATGAGATTGACTGTGGAGTGTTGCTGCTCGTACTATTGATTGATTATATATTAAAATTGTCATGTCACTTCGATATTGTTTAGTGTCATTCTTTCGAAGCACATCCTTTTCATTGTACATTGGACCCACCCATATGGATTGTTTTATATAAACTCACTTATTGATATGCACTCTTAAATTCATTGTAAATTTTTCATTAGTAATTCATTGTAAAGTATTAATTGATAATCCAAAACACCATACATTCTTATAGCTTAATGATTTTAGGACTCACTCTATTTCTTTATGTGGTTTTCAAGAGATAGAAAGAGGACCGATAGGGGTGATCAAACTTTTTGATTTCTCCTCCTTCTACAAAAAGTTTCAATGTATTTCTTTTATCTATTTGTATTATATGTATAATATTTTGGATGTCGTACTCTTAGATGCTTTGTAGAATGAACATCATAGATGTCGTATTGATATTTAAGGGCATTATTGGACTTTCTCTTGTTCTCTATAGATGATAGTTAAATTTTGTTGATGATAGTTAAATTTTGCTTTTGATAAATAAGGAACAAATGGAAATGTATTGCATAGTGTCATTATGCATGTTATATATGGAATATATGAATGTTATGGATATAATTGTGATGATCCAGGCTTAGCATTAGATTCTACGAGTTTGTGGTGGCCTTACACCTACCCTTATCCTAGGACCACCACACCAATGGAGGTGGAATGTGACACTTGAGCCCGAATTGATTGGCAAAGATAGATGTAATACCATATAAGCGATGTTCTATAACTCTTTCCCACAATTTTAAAGTATGACTCATGAGCTTAATTTCTCTATAATTTCAATAACTTTAAATGTCTCTTTTATTTTTAAAAATGGGTACTAAAATGCACTTTCTCTATTTGTTTGATATTTTCTTCGAAGTCAGAATTTTATTAAATAATTTGATTAACCAAACTACTCCTACATCATCTAAACGCTTTCATATTTTAATTGGTATTCCATCGGAGCTACTGGCTTTCCCAACTTTCATCCTTTTTAAAGTCTTTTGACCTCCAAAAATCTAATCCTTCTAGTGAATATCACATTATTCTCTATAATCATATGATCTATGTCATCCTGTTATCTCCTTCGCCATTAGAAGTTTATCAAATTAACTCCTCCACCTTTCTTTAATATCATCATCTTTCACCAAAACATTTCCTTCTTTATCCTTAATACACTTTACTTTATTGAGATCTTGACATGTAATTTCTCTCGTCCTTGCTAAAGATATCATCTTTACCTTCTTTCATTCTAAATTTCTGATACATCTTTTCAAATGCCCATGCTCTTTCTTGGCTCATGATCTTTTTTGTCTTTTTTTTTGCTTTCTTATATTACTCATAAGTCTACCCATTATCATATTTTGATAGTTCTTGTACCATTTTCTTTTATTTTTCACTGCTTTTTGTACTTTCTCACTCTATCACTACCTCTCCTCTGAGAATGGGCCATTCCTTTAGACTCTTCTAAATTTTCTAGCTAATTTCCTAACCCTTGTAGCCATGTCTTTCCACGTAGCATTGGTCTATATGTTCGACTTTCATACTTTCAACTTGAGGATTTCATTCTTAAATATCACTTATTTTGTCGCTTTTAACTCACACCACTTTATTCTAGGTGTCGTACTTCTTCTATACCTCTATCTTTTCTTATCTTGACATTTAAATCTACAAACCTATATCGACTTGTTAAATTCTCTCCTAGGATCATTTTATAATCTTTGTATGTGGCTCGATTTGTCTTTTTTGTAAGAAGAAAGTCAATTTGTCTTTTATTTTATCTACTTTTAGAAGTCAATAGATGAGATTTCCTTTTTATAAAGTGAGTATTTGCTAAAATTAGGTCATAAATTATAGCAAAATCAATTATGTTTATCCCCTCCTCATTTCTCATACCGTAGCCAAAACTTCTATACACCTTGTCATAACCCTGTCAATCACTTCCTATAAGTCCTTTTAGTCTCAACCAACGAAAATATTCTCTTCATTTAGTATGCTTTGCATAAGGTCGTGTATATCCTCCCAAATCTTTTGCTTGCTCTCCCTATCTAATCCAATTTGTAAAGCATAAGCACTAATTATATTCATCACTTATCCTTTAACTACAAGTTTAACAAGGATAATCTTACCTCCTACTTTTTCTTACTGCTACCACTACATCTTTTAGTATCTTATTTAGAATGGTATTTACTCCATTCTCGTTCTTCTCCTTCTCTATATACCATAGTCGGTAGCATGTATTACTCTACTTTTTTCTCCTACTCATTTAGTCTCTTGGATATAAGTCATTAATTTTCCCTATTCACATTTATTTTTCTCCTTTCCATGGTATCCACAAATTTCATAAACTTGCTTATAAGAGACCCAATATTCTAAGTCTCAACTCCAATTCTCTTCTTAACTTGTATCTTCATGTCTTCTTTCCTATTAGTACAATTACAAATTGAACCTTGTACTAACTTCTTTTCCCATACCCGTCCATGATATGAAAACTCTTGCTCGTTTAGCACCACATCCAAACACTGACGTGACATCTCACCTCCTAAAAATGCTCTACACCCTTGCCTATTTTTCACTACACCCATGCTCCAATGCAGCGTGTTATAAATAGAGAACGCCTCAACATTTATTTAGTTGAATTCATTATCATAAAATATAACAAAATTTTATATTGATTATCGCTTACCGCAATCCTCATTTATCTGAGATTAAACCAGCTAAACATAAAAAAAATCATACTTAGACGGAGCATAAATATGAAAAACCCATGCTAATAAAAATTTCAAATCAAACCAATCCAAAATAATACTGTTACATTTTTTGCAATACCTCATCAATATGCAAGTAGGTTCATTTTAGATTGGCACCTCCCTAATATTTCAGTTCATTTACTATAGGTTTTGGCCATTGCAATGATAAACTTTGAACGCATGAAGTCAGAAAGCATCAAACTATAATACATTAAAACAAAATGTCTTTTTATTTGTTCCAACTTCCACACAATCTTCAATTGAATGTTGAACTGTAATAGTGTAATTCATCTTCAGTTCACAGCAACAAACAATCCTAGGCTCTTACAGATTGGGACTAGTTGAAGTTGAACCAGTTAGAGCTCAAATCCCTTTGCTCTCTCGACATATTATTACGGCACACCATCAGTGCTGCACAAACAGTTTGTCAGGGCCTAGGAAATGAAACTGGAAGAAGAAAGAATCGTCTCGGAAAGGCATAGCTAGAAAATTTTCAAAAAACAAAAAATCATTCACCAAATACTGCAAATGCGTGGGGGAAGCAAAAATTCAGTCTAATAGACTGCTTGCAGGCACCATCTCCACATTTGTAATAAAAATACAATTGTCAAATTATGTACAAAAATCATTGTATTTGAATGAAAGGATCTTTTCTTTTGGCCTCATAATATCATATAAATGTTGTCTGCAAGGGGAAAAAGTATTACATTCCTTCCAAAATAAACAAAAAGTTTGCATACATCTCAATAAATTTATCCTACAAAACTTCCCATACAGGTCGGTTATTAATGACCTTTCTTCCTATTCTCTATCCTTTTCTTTTATGTCGTCTTGCTAAGTGGTGAGGTGGCTGATGGGTTATGCCCCCATCTTTCACCCTGAGGCTCCAGCAGCACGTTTAACATATTCCCCTTGTTCTTCTTTGGCAAACTCTTCAATTAGTTCCCGTTGTCTCGGGGTCAAGTTTCTGCACACATTATTTTTGTCAGGCATTTGAGCTCTTGAAGAAATGGTATTGGCAAATTATCGATCAAAAGATAGTAGGTATATTAATAAGTTCACATTAACAATAACCCTCAAAAGGTACTAGAAACTTTTCTGAATTTTTTATTATCCATAAAACAGGCTATATATATATATAAAGAGAGAGAGAGAGAGAGAGAGAGAGAGAGCATTGTGAAATCATTTGACTGAGAAGAAAACATACATTGGGATGCTGACGGTGAAGTGTACAAATTGATCACCAAATGAGAAAGAGCCCCGTGATTTAATACCTGTCAACAGACACCAAAACACCATATTATACTCTAGTACAAAATAAGGTAGAGACCAACTGTTGAATGAATAACATAACTGTACCAAATGTATAAAGCAAACATGATTCAAACTGACGAGTATTTTACAAAATTTAGCAGCTCCAATTAACACAAAATCACAACAGAATTCTGTCTCAGCTCATAATGAGAAAAAAAAAAAAGCAGCTAGTTCTAAATATTAGTCTACAACGTCCACAAACACATGACAAAAAGGATAATGAGAGCAAGAACATACAGCTCAATGCCAGTTTAAATGGGAAACTTGAGAGCAAGTTCTTTCCAGAGTCCCAGTAAATTCTTCAACATACTGAATTCTAAAGTGAACATACTTAAAAAATTTATAATTCAGTAATTACCTATCAAAGATCAAATGGCTCAACTTGTAAAGCAAAAACACCAAACGAGTGCTACGAATATAACCTTGTCATTCTAAATTTCCAATGGAAATTAGGGGTGGCATCGGTTCGGTTTAGTCGGTTTGAAAAATTGTTATCAAACCAAGCCAATATCTTCTGTTTGAAAAATTTTCAAACCAAACCAAACCAAACCATCATTATAGTCAAACCATTAGTTTCGGTTCAGTTTGAATATCTTCGGTTTGTCAATTTCAAACCAAAGATTTTTTTTTTTATAAATCGTCATTATTTTATTATAAATTTAGATAAAAACACCGATAAAATATCGGTAATAAAAAAAAATTTTCAAAAATAATTCAATATTATACCACCCAAAATTTGTCTATTTCATTAATTAACACACCCAAAACTTATATTTTTTTCTCAAGAATTAAACTCTTATTTATTTTTAGTTAATTTTCATGAATGATCATTTTTTAAATTCTAAATTAATATTAAGTTAAAAAAATATGTGGTTATATATAAAATAAAATCAAATATATTTAATTGTAATAATATATACATATATATATAACTTCGGTTTAATTCGGTTTGAAATAGAAGAAAAAAGTGCTCAAACCACAAACCAAACCGAATTTTCAGTTTACTCTATTTTTCAAACCAAACCAAATCAAATAAATTGTAAAATTATCGGTTTCGATTTGATTTGATCAATTTAGTTCGATTTGTTTGATTCGGTCGGTTTGACTTCCACCCCCCTACTGGAAATGAAGAAGTCGAACCACCCATTGTCATTGAGACACTAACTGAATTTTAACATCACATGAAACTATTCAAATCAAATGCAATATTATATCAAGTCTTTAGTGTTCTCACCTTTTTTCTTCAGAACAACCTTTTGGCCAGGCTGGGTACCAGGGCGGACCTGAAAAAAGCAAACAAGTTTAGCTGAATGATAACTAGCTTAGCTTAGATTTTTTAAGCAAAAGTTAATGTCAAACGGAGATTTCAGCATACCTTAAGTACAACATCTCCGGTGAGAGTAGGGACCTGGATAGTTCCCCCAAGGACTGCCTGCAAAAAAGCAATTCAATGAACTCTAAAGCCAGATACATTAAAAAGGAATTTGTGGATTGTGATAGGTAAAGCAAAGAAAAGCAGCATGGTGTGGTTAAAATAAGTTTTTACAAGCAGAAAATCTGAGCAAAACACCTGATTATATTTATTGCCAAAACCAATGGCAATAAATATTGAAAATTGAAAACTATCAAGTCAAACAAACCGGCAATCCCACCAAGAAAGTCTACTATGCATTAGAAATTTAACACTGATCTCGAGCAATGAAAAACATAACAGAAGCTTTACCTGAGTAACACTCAGAACAGCATCTACATGAATGTTGGAGCCTTCTCTGCGGAAAACAGGATCTTCCCGAACCTGGGGGGAAAAGAAAGAAAATGATAACAATGTTCAGTAACAGAAAAGAAATATATATATATATATATAGTAGCTCATGATCACCAACAAATTCCAACAAATTGCAAAATCTTGACAAGATCCACAATGAGAAACAATTCAAGGACACAAAAAGCACACAAACAAAGAGAAACAGAAATGAAAGAAAAGAAAATTAACACTTAATTGTTAGAATACTATGAAATTAAAGGAACTGAGAAAAATAAGTCATAGTGAAAGAAGATACCCATCAACAATTTGTTCCTGAAATTCCAATATCAACACATGCAATGGGAATTCCATTCCCTCAGATGTTCTCATTCCCCTCCATAAATTCAATTTTATAGAGTGGACAATACCCACCAAAAAAAAAACCCAAAACGACCCAGCTATGTCATAGTAAATAATTTATAATGCACTCAACACACAAATGTCAGTAACAAAGAACAATCCTCCTATCTGCCAAACTCTATGTTAAATGAACACAACCTAAGGAAGCTACATTTGCAAATCCAATAGAAGGAAAAATAATCAGAAGAGACGCTAGGCCAAATAATAGAGCAAGGAAATGTCTTCATTATTTTTCCTCAAACCCATATAATAATTTCACTTTCCTGAATGGCTCTAACACATTATATCTATGCCCACAGCTCATCCTCATAACCAAGTGAAGAAATAGTGAAAACATAATATATACACAGCTGCCTGGCAATATACAGTATCAAGGATGTTGAGTTACCTTGATGGTCACAAATAGATCACCAGGTTGATTTCTGTCCGGGTCTGCTCCACCACTTCTAAGCACCCTTATGGTTTCATTATCGTCCACTCCTGCGGACAGCATAGACTCAAACGTAAAAACCAAACACAACAAAAATATTAATCACAACAAGGCACACGGCGTCTCCAGTGGTCATTGATTATGTCACTTTACCTGGTAAAGATATGTATTGAGATGTAAAAATTAACAGAGTAATAAGAACTTATTTATTTGCTGTGAAACAAGGTCTGAAGAAATAGCTATCTTTCATGTAAAGGAATCATTTTTCAAACAATATTTATAAGCCATTCATAAGACTAAGAAAATCTACTTTTCAATATTAGCAAGTTTCAATAAAAGAATTTTCCTGTGCCACAACCTTCCTTTTTGTTTATGTTCAAGATAACTATATTAGTTTATCTGGTCAAATTGCCTTTAAAGGAGAAGGGGCATCCACCTACCATATATTTAAGTTGTTAGCTCCAAATATTTTAGATAGAGAAGTAGTAATTGATCATTTAGAATATGGAACAGAATAAATTATTAATTTAGCTGCAATGTGCTTACTGCATAAAGATTTCATACAGCTTGTTTCAGAATAAATGCTGAGCATAATGCATGTATTTTTTTAGTGCGTGCCAACTAAGGAAAGAAATCAGGCTAGAATTTTAAGACGACAAGTTATACAAAATATACCAGGCATAATATCCAATTTTACTGACTTTGATCCTCTCATGACTCTACGTCCATTGCATGACCTGCAAAAACTCTGATGCAATAGTAGTATTAGAAAAGTTCAGCTAAGTGGTAGACACCAAGCCTTAATTTCAAACTTCACTAATAATCTCTAAAGAGAACGTATTTTGAATATCAAATGCATCATTGAACCAAAGACATACCAAATGAGTGATATACCTATAACAGGAAGACTAATTTACATAACTTTGTCCAACTGACGAAATTCAAAAGCCATGTATTTATACATTGAACATAGCACATTATAATGGAATTTAAGTCTACGCCAATCTGAATATAATCTATAACTTTTAGATCAGTGTTAAGCGTGATGGGAAATGAGAAAGGAAGTTGAATTTAAAGAAAACAAGATGAAAATAAATGTCATTCTATAGCATACTGATACAGTTTGCCCAGTTCCACCACACTGATTACAAGTATGCTGAAGACTGATAAAGCCTTTTTGGGTAAACACCTGTATATATAGTAAATCAATGTGTTAGCTAAGGAAAGCCAACATTTTCTGCAAAAGTAATTACAACAATGTATCTCTTTTGCAAAACTAACCATGCCTGTGCCTTTACAGTGCTTACATATTTCAGGTTTTACCCCAGGAGGAATACCTTCTCCACCTGAAAATTAGAGAAATGCAAAAGATTAAATTGGAGGCAATACTCTTGTAAAATTTAATTGAAATGCTCGCAACAAGTGAAAGAACAAATTCCAAAAAAAGGCAAAATCTTGAAACAGTAAGTTTGTAAATAACAGCAAGCGCACAGAAAAAACATACGACAAGCTTCACAAAGCAAATCAGTTTGAAATGCAATCGTTTTGGTGCATCCCTGAACAGCTTCCATGAAGGATAGTTCAACAGAGACCTATTGGAAAAGAGAGAGAAGTAAAAAAATTAATTTCATACTCCCAAGCAAAATTATTAATAATAATAATATATGAAAGTAATTAAAACCTTGACGTCTTGGCCACCAAGCTTCTGCTTAAATATATTGCCGAATATCTGATCCCCATTGTGCAAAGTACGTCATTATGCACATAAAAACAGTACATTAAACTTTATCAAAGGTGAACATCAAATATCAAGAGAAACAACAAAAAAACCCAGTAGCAAAGGAGGCATATTCATGCAATATATACAGATGGGATCTCTTAATTTCCTGCAACCATTTCATAATTTTCATCATGTTTTAGTTTTCATTGTTCTTAGATATGCATCTCCAGAGAGCCAATTTATTTCAACATAAATCCTGTTGATTAAAAATTTTTAGCAAAGCATACCACATACAATTTAATAAACTGGTATAATGGAACAAAATTTTCAAGCGCATTAGTAATTTAATTGCTCAGTGGTGCCCTGCTCCAAAATTGATAATTCAAGCCCTAAACAATTTCAACGCCAGGAATTTGCAGCTCACTAGAATACGATCTTTCAAGTCCCCCACCACGAGAGAGAGAGAGAGAGAGAGAGAGAGAGAGAGAGAGAGAGAGAGCAATTTAAACACCAAGAGTTTCCAGCTCACTAGAATGTGATATTTCAAGTCCCCACCCACACCAAACAAGAGAGAGAGAATAAAAAGAAAATAAAACACAACCTCAGGTTGCAAGGTACATTAAACTATTACTAATGGTTGAAGTAAACCTATAAGTTAAGAGAATCCAATCCAAGAGATAGATGTTGGTGAAGAAGTTATTACATCATCCATCCTGAAGAAGTTATCAAATGGATTATCGAATCCTTGTCCACCAGGATGAAAATCTCCGTTGAGATTGCGTTCATAAGCATCATGACCGACCTATAATAATGAGCATACAACCAACATTAGTACAAATACTAACTAAAGAGAGAATCACTACCACATTATACCAAAACAAAAACACTAGCAAGCAAAAAAATAACAAATGTCAAATGCATAAACTTATCAAATAATTATTCTCCAGTCTTGGCATCCAATGTATACGGCAACTTTGAAAAAGAAGCAAGAGAGAGATGTCAACATGAATAACCATATAGAACATACAAGGTGCATGTGGAAGATAAGTGGATGTGAAACTTGCCTATTCAAATAATCATTTAGCAGTACGATCAACAATAATGCAGTAATGTGAACAATAACTTCAAAATAATTCTGCACTTTTGCTACCACATCAGTAAATAATGCCTATTCATAACATAAGTAGTGTCCTTAGAAAGACCATGCTTGAGGAGGTCTCCTTCCCATAAGAAAATCCAGCATAAACATTCATTTGACACAAATAAATGGTCATAAAAATAAAATTAAATATAAAAACCTCATCATATTGTGCACGCTTTTCGTCATCTTTCAAAACCTACAAGAAAAGAACAAACAAAGAAGTTTCATTTAGTATGGTATGTACGATCATTAGATGAAGAAACAAGATTTTCAGTCTGTAAAAACCACCTCATATGCCTTTGAAACTTCTTGAAACTTCTTTTCAGCTTCAGGATCATTTTTGTTTGTATCAGGATGAAGTTTCTTTGCCAGCTGCAAAATAGTGTAGAAATAAAATCAGATTACGAGACAAGTAACAACTGCATAACTGCATAACAACTTACAACAGCAACAACAAAGCACACACAATCCCAAATAAGAGAGAGAGAGAGAGAGAGAGAGAGAAGGTGGATAAGTAGGGGAGAGTGATGTAAACTTTGTGCTGAAACACACAGATTAAGAAAAGGAATTAGAAAGAAGAAACATACCGCATAATAAGCTTTCTTTATTTCAGATGAATTTGCATTCTTGCTAACACCAAGTACATCGTAATAATCTCTTGACATATAAGCTGAATCAGAAAAATATACTGTTCTATCATAGTCTAGTTCCGTGAAACATTCTTCGTAAAACACATAAATTGGAGAGGAGGGAAATTAAAAGAAACATTAAAAATAACAGGAGTAATATATGACATACCAGAGCCATGAATTGACCTCGTGGCGCCTAAATACCAGTTTCTCTGGTTAACTGCATATTACCAAACATGCAACTCAGTATAACACAACCAAAAATGCTCTGTTCAGTAGCCAAGAAAATTACATAAATTGAGAAAATGAAAATCATATAAAATTGAGGAAAATGTAGGCATTAGACAAGTGTATTTTAGTTGTTTCCTCAAGGTCCAATTCAGTAAATTGGGCCAATATTTCAAATTTTCATGTTTACAATAAAATTCTCAGCTTTCAATAAGAGAGAGACAGTAAGTGTAAGTACCCTTACCCTCTTTGGGAGAATAATTGCCGATAACCCTAACAGGATTTGCAATTCCAGTACTCAATCTCCTAATATTCCCATTTAACATACTCTTATACACCTGCAATTAGTCAAATTACACAAACTCAAAATGCAGAATCATAATTCGAGAATCAAATACCTGAAATTAGGAAAATTACACAAATGCAAAATCTTATTCCAAAATCAAAATCGGAATGGCTCGTACTGAGTTAACAGAATCTTCAAAACAATTGAAGGAGGAAGAGCGGCGGACGAACCAAGCAACAAGCTTGACGCCATGAGAGCAAACCATTTTGGAAGGGAATCGAAACCTGAGTATTGGGTCGAACTGAATTCGAAGAATCTTCCAAAAGGTCAACGGAGATATTGGGAAGTTAGCTATTTTGGGGTTTAAACCATAGAAAACCCTAATTTGTTCTTAGAATTTGGGTTCTAGGAATAAAATGAGTGAACCTCATTGGAGACGAGGTTTTTATTTTTTATTTTTTAATAATAATTTATTGGACTAGCACGTGCCAAACACGTGAGTCCAACATTAAAATACTTTAAAAAAAATTTAATCGTTAAAATAATTATAAATTTTCTAATAATAAACAAAATTTTATTCGAAATTTATTAATTTCTAAAAATATATATTTGGTTATATAAATTGTAATTTTTTTTACTACATTAAAATTTTTTGTTGTAACTATAAAACATTTTAAAAATAAAATACTTGTATAAATTAATTAAACAAAGATTTAAAAAATTAATTAAAAAAGAGATTTTTTTTTTTATTATTTTAATATACTTAATCCAATCATAAGAAGAAATATACATATAATTAAAATGAATCTTTTATATAATCAAATGTAATGCCTACATCAATATGTGGAACCTGGAAAAAAAAATGTACAAGCAATTTGTTTTTTACATGTTAATGTTAATTTGACACATGGCATTCTAATTTGTTTACATTTGACTACCTAAAATTATTATTTATCTTACCTCTTAAAACTCAAGTTTTTCAATCTTAGATAGATGACTTCTTAATATTCAGATTTTCCTACTTAAAAAATAGAAAATAAAACAAAACAAAAACGAAGGCCCTCCTAATGATGAAAAAGATTAATATGTCTTGTAGTCTTTCTCAAAGGCTGTTTTGATTTTCTATTTGAAAGTCTAATTGCCATTTGAAATAATTGAGGAAAGTATAATTCTGTCTGCCCGACTACTATTTGAAATATATCAAATCGGCAAAATTTGAACGTTGCTGATAGTTGTTATTATCGATTTTACATAATTTGTGTTTGTTCTTCTCTTGTTTTCTCGGATAAAAATACTCCTGATTGCTTTATTTTTTCGCATGATTTCACACAAATCTCTTCTCATAAAAGCTCCATCGAAGATCAATCCTAGTAGCCACCCACATCCTCTTCAACTTTTTGAGCCGCTGAAGCTTCTCATTTGAAGGTTGGGAAGGTACAACAGTCTCCACCATTCTCTATTTTATTGATTTTAAAGTTTGGGTTTTTAAACTTCTTGCTTTGAGAGAATATAATATTAGGTGTATGGATGAGTTGATGAGTTGATTATTGTGTATCAATGAGTTGATGAGTTGATAATTCCTTTGTAGAAGGATGTTTACTGTAAATTTAAATTGAAAAATTTACTGAGCTCCATTGTATTCTTAGCATTAATACTAATTGTGTTCAAATATAATCAACCTTTCATCATTTGCAAGATTAACCCCACATCCAAAAAGTTCTTCATCTTATTTTTATAACGATTCTTCAAGAATTAACGTAAGTGAAGCCGCTCAATAAAAGGAAAGGAAGGATAAATTTATAAAATTAGTAGTATCGGCACTACTACATCGAGATTAAATTATAAGATTTCGTACATTGTCTTATCACTTGAAGGTATAATTAGTTGTGATTTATGGAGATATATAGTTGATGACTCCAAAAAACTACATCTAAAACAATTGAGATTCAAGTTGATAAATTTTGATTACAATTGAAATGCATGATGATAAAACTATGCTAACATTTCTCAAAATAAAAACCTTAAAAAGTCATATCTCCAAGGGCACAATTAGATATCATAAATTTATGATTTTTTTTAGTTTACTTCCTTCACAATAATTAGAGTTTTAATAGAATTATATCTCATATTTCTTTTTTTCTATTAATAAATAGAACTCATTATGCTCACCAGTTGTTGCCCATTTGATCATGATCAGTAGTTCTACTTCTATCATGGGATGGGATGTTTCCCTTCTCTTTTGGGTTATTTATGTGTTTAGTGCTTAATATGGAATTAAGCTTTTAATTTACTTGACACAGGTTTCCCATGCTAAAATCATTTGTATTAGACCTTAGCGTCTTCATCATATCTATTTTTCATTTATGTTAGACCTTAGTATCTTTATCATATCTATTTTGATAGTTATAAACACCAAATTACTGGACTAATGTGTTTGTTTGATTATGTGCAAGATTTTTCAAATATTTTTCCAAAGTGTTGCAGGATGCTGATGTGTTGCGGGCGCGACCACTTGTAGTCGCATGTGCGACTCTAGGAACAAAATTAATCACAGGTGCAATAAAGTAAGTAGCAGCCTTGAAAAGCTTCAGGTCGTGGGCGCGAAATTAAATTGAGAATTTCTAAAAATATTCAGTAGCCTCAAGATGAACAGTGTCTCTCTAGTAACAGGCGTGGCACATAAAAGTCACGGGTGTGACTAGGTGAAGTTGTGGGAGTGACAAGTTTATTCGCGGGTGCGAAATTAAATTTAGAATATCTCAAAACATCTAGAAGCCTCAGATGAATAGTGTCTCTCCAGTCGCAGGCGAGAATCATTAAGTTGCAGGTGCGACTAGCTATAATCGCAGGAGTGACAAGATCAGTCGCTGACGTGAAATTTAATTCAACCAAGTTCAAAAGTAACAAAAGCTTCACATGCTCAATGACGCGTTTGTCGCGAGCTCTACAAATCCAAGTCGCAGGCGCAACGTGATGAAATTCAAATTTACACTTTTTTGAGCCAGATAAGAGTCGCAGGCATGAAAATACTAGTCACGGGCGAGAAAATACTAGTCACGGGTACGACTCACCCTTAAACTAGCTGTTGGAGCGAAATCTCAGGTGCATTTATTTCGGTAAAAGAAATCTAAACAGCTCTTTTTTTTCCCAAGCCCATAAATATGAGTTGATTTATATTAAATGATATAGTGAACAACCTCAAATAAGTTCAAAAGTCATTTATTGTAAAATCATTCATATTTATTGTGCAAAATCAATATATATTTGTATTTATTGTAAATCTTGAAAGTTGTTGAAGATTATTGATTATAAGAGAGTTGGGTTAAGAAAAGGGGAACTCTTTCTTCTCATCTCTTATAAATCACTTGGGTTGTATGTGATCTTAGTTTGAGAAAAACACATTATAAAAGGTTTTAGTGTAAGCCAAAATACTTTAGTTTGATCTTGAACCTGTAAAAGGATTAAAGGTAGTAAAATACTCAAGTGTGATCTTAAGGAGTAGACGTAGGCTCATTTTGGTCGAACCACTATAAATCTCTGTGTCAATTTTCTTCTTCTCTTCCTTCATCAAAATTTTAATTGGTCATTATTTTTAAAAGACAACTAATTCACCTTGGGGGGGGGGGGGGGGGGGGGGGGGGGGGGGGGGGGGGGGGGGGGGGGGGGGGGGGGGGGGGGGGGGGGGGGGGGGGGGGGGGGGG
>CANXYC010099353.1:0-19834 GCA_948193065.1 Aleurites moluccanus | reverse complement strand
TATTTATATGTCTTTATCCAGGGCATGCTCCTTAAATAGAGGAGATGCTGCCCGTTTTTATTTGTCTTGCTTAAGCTATTTTAAGCTTATTTGTGTATGCATGCCGTATAGTTTATTTTAATGGGTTCTTCGTGGTATTGGTAGCAATAGCATCACCCGTACCCTAGGACCGTCATGGCTCCTAAGTTGGGCTGTGACAAATGGCTAAAGTGATTGGAATGTATAATTTTAAATATGGAAAGATTGAATGGTATAAGTGATTTGAAAGCATACTTGAAAATTGGTGTATGTTTGGAATGGAATATTGAGCTAAGTGTTTGGAAGTTCATAACTTAGCATGATAATGATGAATATGTGTAATGTAAATGAAATGTGATGATAGAAATGCATTTGATGCATAAAAGATATGAAAAGTATTAAAAGAGTGAAATAGGGCCTTTAATGTTCAATATGTCTTAATGTGTGTTTATGTGTGTTAATATGTACTAATATGCCTTAAAATGGTATGAAATATGTTTTGATATGGTTTATAGTGAGTATAAGTCTTATAAGAGCAATTTAGATATTATAGGGGAAAGTTCCCAGGCAAGAGCAGCCGATGGCGAGTCGCGGGCTGCCTAGAGTTTCTGGGAGATTATTTGGGAAATTTTGATAGAGGTGAGACTATATATATGATTGATGTATTATTCATTCATAAGTCATGCATTTATGTGTATGAAATGATATCCTTGGTTGAAAACCATTAATGATCCATTTTTGGGCAGATTTGCCAATATGACCTAAAACAGAGCTACCGAAATGCCTATAATTGGCATAAACTTTGAATTGCTATAAAAGTTATTCTGAAAGGCTTTTTGATATGAAACCAAGCCCAATTGTCTAATATATATATGTATTTGTTAATGGTATAAAGAAAATGCCATGTAAATATTGATTTCAAGGCAAACCAAAAAGTGCCTAAAAAAGGAGAAACAAACCCGTAATTTTGGAGCCAGTTACGGCAGCGCAATTTGGGTCCCGCCGGGCAAATTTTTGATATAATCCAAATTTATTACATTATTAATTATGGATATATTTATGATATTTTCACAGCCATATGAGATATAATTATGCTATATTCATTGCTATATGAGACATCTACATATAATATGTTATAACAGGCCTACTTCGATAATATGGAAATAAACTATCGGTTGTGATCACAGATATATGCTATGACCTCTGCTAGGGAGGGGTGAAATTCCCTATGCATAACAGGCTAATAGTTGGAAATGGTTGATTGGAGGGATATGAAATAGAAAAGAAGTAACAGCTCAGTATGATATGATACAATTACATGTTACAGGCTCCTATTATATTATATGCATTATGGTTCATGATATGTATTTCATCATGCTATCACCAGTATTCATATTTTCAGATTATTAATGGATAGATGTGACTGTTCATGAATAATATTGCATACTCATATATATTGATTCACTGAGTATAATCTTATACTCACCCTCTCAGTGGTTATATGTTTTCAGGACCTCAGTGAGGCAGACATCCATTGGCTACATCATCTTCAGCCTTGGATTATAGATGTATGTATTTAAAGTCACTCCTGTATATAGAAGTTTCTTGGTATATAATGTATATAGGGCTTGGATTGGCTAAAAGTATAGTGTCAAATATGATCAAAATGATAATCAGATATGATATGAATATGTTAATAATGTACATATATATGATATGAGAATTTATATGATGTATATAAGATATGGGTTATGAATGAAAATATTAAAGTGCATATTGGGTTGTGATTGACTACTGGAGGTTAGAAGGGGATGTATACTATATTGGAAGTGCAATTTTTATGTTTTACGGATAGCTTAAATCAGAGTTATAAAGGAAACTCTGTCAGTTTTTCTGTAAGATTTTTATGATGTTTTTTTTTTAAAAAAATTATCACCTAAAATGTATCACAGATTAAGTAATGATTGTAAAAGTTAAGTTAAAATAAAAGCATGGGTTCTTTGAGGTATTGGTCGCCTTGGTATTACCCGTACCCTAGGACCGTCATAGTCTAAAATTAGGTCGTGATAGCAGCCATCGGGACTACTGCAGCTGCACTTCATGGAGAAGAATAAGCAAAGGATGAAGAACCTGCAAAAGAAGACCATCTGACACCTCAAGACCCTCTAGCTCAAGAGTCTCCTGGTTCAAAGTTCCTAAGGTTTTTGCTTTTTATTTTTCAGTTGTATTTATTTCATTTTGTGGATATTTGACCTTTTTGGTCATTTTCGATACTTTGGTGTATTTTGCCTATTTTTGGCACTTTCAGAACAATTGAGGCATTTTTGGATGTTTTAGCCTATTAATTTCTATTTTGTATTGATTTTGATACATATATGAAAAATTGATGATTTGTTGCATTTTGAGTTGCTTGATGTCATGACCCGATCCCGGGCCCCAACCGTCCTAGAGTGCGGGAGATGCCAGAGGTGACGGCGCCCGTAGAACCCATCAATCACATCAATACAATCTCATACTAAAACAATATCGTAGCAGAAACATCTATACACATCATTAATCATATAACAATCTATAATCATACACTCACATAAGCATTATTCATTCTGTTAATCTGTCATTTATTCTATCAATTTTTATAATTTCCATAATCTTATACATTTATACTCCAAATATCCATACATACATGTTCATACACTAACTATACTGTACTATGTTCATATAATTACACTGATAAAAAGATTTTAGAATCCACAGATAGTCAAAATGCTGGGATATTTGCCTCATACTCTGCACCTGGAGAGGGAAACAGTGAGAGGGTGAGTATATATGATACTCAGTGAATCTAATATGCATCGACCAATAACAGGTAATAGAATATGAATAAGTAATAGAAAAATGAAGTAAATGAATCAATCTACTCGAGATATCTGGATACAAAATCATTACAAAATATGTCTATAATTCAACAATCACATCAATGGAAAGTATATCACATGGATAAGATAGATAATGACAGATATAGAGCCATACATATAGAAATGTGTCAGGCACGAATCAATATACATAAGATGGATTAGGTCTTATGACTAGGACTCATAGCCCTTTCTAATTAGGACATAACAATATACATTGTGCACAATGTTGATAGTATATACTCACTATCCTGCCAGGCTGGCAGCTCTGTCAAATCACATCGGAATCAATAGAATCAATAAACACATTAATAGATACTATTTTACAATAATGGCATCACCAAGTATCAATAACTCGTCATCAATCAATTCAATGTGTCACACCCCGACTCCAGTGGTGCAACGGTCCTAGGGCAAGGGTAGGCTTAAGGCCACCATAAACCCGTAGAACACTCATATCCTAGATCTTATTCATACTATACATTCATGTCAAATATAGATATCATTCAATATTCATTTCTATGATTCATGTAATCATATTTCATATCTTTATACTTATCATTTTATAATTACCTCTTGTTCCTTACTGATTAAAACATACATCCCCCATCACTAAGGAACAAGGGCAGCCTAAGATGTAACAGTTCATACATCAAAATAATGTCATCCTCAATAACTAACTACGGAGCTCTAGAGTATACTCCCAATACATACAGTACCATAATACAATTCAATGGATATATATAAATCAAAATAATTACAATAGAGACTTCTTGGAGGAATGAGTCAAGAAGCTCGGTCTTCTATATTAGCTCCCTCACGAGCTACACTGTCACCTGAAATCCACAGAAGAGGAGTGAGCCTTCAACTCAGTAAGATATGAACATGCAATATAAAAGAAATATATCAAACCAAATGAAAGGTTAATCCAAAGAATATGCGTAAGAAAAATATTAAATGATTATGCTTACAAGAACAGAAGTGCTCACAATCGAATAGCACTATCAAATTATATGGTAGAACTGCAGAGTGCATCAATAGCCTTGCTACCTATCACAATAGAGCGCATCGATAGTCCTTGCTACCTTATCGCAAATGCATGCTTGGCCAGGCATACGCCTAGAGCTCATAGTCCCCTCTAGGTGGAACACTGATAAAAATCCTATCAGCTAGGTTTCCATAGTGCACAATGGACCAATGAATTTACTCTCATTGGGAAGAGCGTTCTATCCATAGGGTCATACGGTTGCAATCTCACAAGAAACATATTGGTCACAAGACAATCAACATATAACATAAATTCAGTCAAGTTAACAAATAGGTTTCATATGAACTTGGTCTAAGGAAAGATGACCAAGTCATTTACAAGATAAATATAGTAATCACATGAAACAGTTATCATTTGTTTGAGAATATCATGGAAACTTTATTTAATAGGTCAATAATACAATGTCATATTTGTTAACATTAGGAAGGCTTGGACAAATCATTTCAAAGAAACAATATGCATATGCAATGTTCATACTTACCTCTACACAAATCTATCCTTGTATTTCCCTCAATAGCTTATTCATTTAATAATCTCCTCAAATTTCTTGAGTTCTCTTCTCCTATAGAAGTTTCCCCAAATATTCAAAATTAGGGTTTTCCTTAATCAATTATACATAATATGATTCCTTATAATTTAACCATCTTATAGTTTCTATTTTTGATTCCCAACAATAATTTAATTCATCTCTTAAAGAAAATCTGAAATTAATTACAAATTTACTATTCACATCACTATTCATGAAAATCCATAAATTCTAGTCTCTCCCATATTAATTACAATTAATAGCCTTAAATGCTTGTAATAAGTCCTATATACCCATAATTAACTATCCTAATTACCAGAATTTATTAATCTAAAGAGAGAATGACATTTGAAGAGAAATTACCTTATTTCTCCAAAACTGATTCCTTGAAAAGCTGCTTTGAAAATGAAGGTCAATGCCTTATAATGTGATAATTTAGTGATCTAATGCATTAATTCTGAGTATTAATGCATTAGAAAATAAATGGAACAAATTTGAGAAGAAATGAAGAAGAATGAAGAAAAGAAGAAGAATAAAATCATGAAAAAAAACTACTGGATATCTGGTTAAATAGGCTACTGCCTCTCAATTCTTCTTCGCCAGCTCGCCACGCCAATCTGCTCCGGTAATGCCACCTCGCATAAGCCAGCTCGCAAATACCACTTCTCATTGCCGACTAGCAATGCCATTTCGCTAATTCTCCACTTCGCCAATTTCCGCCTCGGTAATCCCACTTTGCCAATTGCCGACTTGGCAATCCCACTTTGCCAATTCTCCTCTTCGCCAATTGCCATCCCGGCAATCCCACTTCGCTAATTCTCCTCTTCGCCAATTGCCACCATGGCAATCCCATTTTGCCAATTCTCCTCTTCGCCTATTGCCACCTCGGAAATCCCACTTCGCCAATTGTCGCCTCACAATGCCACTTTGTATATGCTGCCTTGCAATGCCACTTCGCATTGCCGGCTCGCAATGCCAGATTATGCCGAGCTGAAATCCTTCCTCGACAACTCATATTAAACCAGCTCGTAAATGAGCTACAAACATCCAAACTCCCTGATTCATTTTGTCACTTAAAATAGACACTTAGAGGTCTAACATATCCAAAATTCAAATGAAAAGGAGATCTACACAAACTATGGTGAATTTCTAAAATTCACCCTGACTTTACTGCCCAAAATCATCCGAACAGGTCTGATTAATTCCAATCTCAACTGAGCTATACTTATCCAATTCCCCTGAAATTTTACAGCCAACAATATAACAAATAAAGGAACATTTCTCGTGTTTACACTTTTGGCTTATTCAGCCTCAATCATTCCCAGAAAATTAAACATTCTCAGATTCCTGTAGAAAATGATGAACTAGATAGGTTCTGGTTGAGGAGGCATATCTCTTCACACACATAGAATTTTAAATAACAATTTTACAGAATTAAAGATAAGGTATAAATCTACAATTCTTATATTTTATACTTTACCAAATTATTCCTTTAAAATCATGAAATCAGCCTCACAAAATCCTTCCTGCATATATAATTCCGGATTCCTCAAAACATTTATCTATTCAGAATAAATAAATAAAAATATATAATATGACAGGTATTACACAATGAGCAATAGAATCAATAAGATATCAATAACAATTGATTATGCAATGACCAAAGGTCTAGCAACTAACAATGGGATCAAAAATAAGTTAGTCATTTACGGCCAAAAAGTTAACATAATTGGCATGCCATTATCGCTGGCTACGATGGCATTCAAATGGTTGGCCTATGGATTTTAAGCTAGGCATTTTATCGAACACTTGTTATGCAATCAACATTAGACATTTTGGCAAGGTTTTGATGCAAAATTAATATTTTCCCAATTATCAACAACAATACACATTGAAAGAAATTCCATAGGCATTATATACACATCAATAAACATCATCAAATGGGTCAATTTGGCATATTAAGACAAGCCAAAAACCAAGGCAAAATCAAGGCAATTTGCCCTAATTAGGTTCGGCCAAAATGGCCTTTTTGCATATGGATTCCAATTGACATTTTAACACTTTAGGCATAACATATGATGCATAAAAAGTCTCACCTAACACTTCAAATCACCAAGCAACATTGGTTTGCCACCAATTTCTTTAAATTCCTCAAAGTAGGCAAATTGTGCAAATTTCTTCAATCAAATTTTCTACAACAATTTAACCATCAATTACTCATTAATTAACTTCCAATTAACTTATTCTATACTCAATTTACACAAACTAACTCAATTATGCAAAATCAACTCTTACAACTTAGGTTTAGGATTTGAAAATTAGGCAAAAATGCTATATGCATCAATTGATGCAATTAAACTAATTACCCAATCTAACTAACATCAATTAACCCTAAATCAAACATAAAATCAACAAAAACAACATTTTTACCTCAAAATGGTGAAGTAGCCGAAATCTTTAAATCCTTTGTTCTTGAATTTTTCTTGTTTTCTATGGATGGAAATGGATGGAGGATGGATTATATTATGTTTAAATCAAGTTTCCATGGATTTTTCTTAACAAAATGGAAGAAAAGTCAAAGGAAAAGGGAAATGGAATTTTCAGACAAGGAGGAACAGAAATGGGCAAAAATTTGCTAAGCGTGGCTTATATAGTAAGTTATATTTGGCAAATTTCCTTCTGGTCCTCCAACTTTTCTTAAATTATGCTTTTGCCACATTTTCTTTAGGTAATTTATTCTGACAATTTTGTCGGGATTTGGATTTCAAAGTGAATATTCAAAAATCTTATTTTTATTAATACTTTATAATAAAAATAGTTTTAGAGCCATTTTGAAACTCAGACTGTCTAAATTCTACTATACCCCTAAAGTTCCCTTTATTTAAAGTTTTCTCAGCTTACTATTTTAGTGCTTGTAAATATTTTTCACCTCTTTCTTTTTACTGTATTCACAAATGCATATACATAATCATTTACCTTCTAGTCAAAATCAGAAATTCATCTGTTGACTGGGTTGCTATTTTTGCAGCAGCAATATCAACACCGACATTTTCAGAAAAAGTTTCTTGATTTCGCTCTAACTGAGTTTTTAAAATTATCTTTAGTCATTTCGATAATTTTAATCCATATACTAAGAACTTTAATCATAAAAACATGTTATGCTTTTATAGGATATTACACTTGATGATATGATTTTGATGGTTATATTGTATTATAGCTTGATTTTTGTTATTGCAACAACTATAATGAGTTTTGCAGCAAGTTTACTTGTTTGTGAAGCAATTTAGTTATTATTGCAGCATTTTAGGTTTATGCAATTTCCTTGAGAATTTTGCAGCATCTTAATGACTTATTGACATATGCAGCATTCATGTTCATTTACCTTTTCCTAAACAACCCTCACATTTCCTCCCTTTGAACTTTATTTTTTTATTGGTTTCAAACAAAGGGGGAGAACTAAGTGCAAAGTACCTAATTTTAAGTTATGCACTTATTGAAGGAGAGTTTTGTCAAAAATATCTAAATGTTCACACACTTTTTATCTTTCACTTAATTATTGATTGTCATAATAAAAAAAAGGGAGATTGTTAGACCTTTAATGTCTTAACATATTCAGAATTGCAGATAGCAGCAAAGTCGCAGCCGCTTCAAAGAAGTAGCACATATGACTAAGAGATCCAATAGCTTTGGTCTTAGTAGAAAGAAGAAGTTGTGCTCGCTACTTAAGTGTTGTAGTCACAACTAAGATAAATTGCCTCGCTACTTAAGTGTTGCAGTCACAACTAAGGAGTACAGAGACCCAAGGTTACTGCATACCATAAGTCACCATCGCTATAGGGTATTTGCGCTTGCTATTTAGAAGTCATAGTTGTTACTTATAAATCGCAGCCGCAATTTAAAATGCTCAATGTTGTCACAGCCGCAATTAAGGAGTCCAGTAGGTCCATAAGCTCAATGGTCCAAGGGAACAATAAGTCACACCCACCACAGGGATGTAGCAGCAGCTACTAAGGGAGCTTAGAGGGACAGTAGCCTTTTGGAGGAACAAGATATAAAAGTTGCAGCCACTATAGATTGGTAGTGCCCACTACATAGCCAGATTCACAACCACTATAAGGGAATCACAGCTATAAAGTTATTTATCCCAAGGCAAGTAGCACCCACTACATTTTGAATTCTGACATGTAATATCTGCCATTTTTGTAGTGTTTTTATTAATTTTGTATGTTTGGGAATTTATTAAGTTCAAATGTGAATGTTAAGAATTTCAGGAATTTCTGATTATTGCAGTTATAGGATTTTGTGATGATAATTGCATGATCTTAAAGGTATAATTTGGTAAAGTGTAAAACATGAAAGTTGTGAGCTTATGCCTTAGATGTAATTCTATAAAATGATTTAGCAAAATTCTGTATAAGTGATGAGTTATGTTTATTTGGGCAAGACTGGTCGAGTTGAGTGTTTCTGCAGGAAGTTAGTAGTTGTTTGAATTTACTGGGAATCACTGAGACAGAATTGGCTGAAGGTGTGAACATGAAAAATGTTATTTTGTGTGTTGTGATAATGGCTTTAAAATTTCAGAATTTTTAGATAAGTATATTTCAGTGGAGAGTGGATTTTCTCAGGGTTGTTAGGATGGATTCTAAGGCAGTAAGTCTGGGTGACATTTGGAGAGTCACCATGGTCTGTGTGTTAGTCCTTATGATTTGAAATTTTGATATGTTGTGCCCCTACATGTTTATTTTAAGTGGTAAAAATAATCAATAAGTTTGGACACTTGTGGCTCAATTGCGAGCTGGTTAAGTGTGAGATATCCAAAAAAGGTTTTAACTTAGAGAAGTTTTAGTGTGGTGAGCCGGCAAAATGCAACGTGGCATTTTGCGAGTCGTCAATGCGAAGTGGTGAAGTGAGATTGCCGATGTAGATAGTTGGTGAAGAAGGCATATGCTGGGTGGCATGTGTGAAGAGGTTTGGTGAAGAGGGTCTGGCGAAGAGGTTTGGCGAAGAGGTTTTGGCGAAGAAAAAAGGCGAGGTGGCATTATGCGAAGAGGCATTATGCAAAAAGGGAATGTGCGAAGTGGCAGTTCACAAAGCAAAGTCTAGCAAAGAGGTGAAGAAGTGAAGAGGCATTACCGAGATAGTATATGTGAGGAAGAAGTTCTCGAGGAAGAAGTTCGTGAGGAGAGTTGGAGAGGCAGCATATGCGAGGTGACATATGCGAGATGGAATAGCGAAGTGGCATTGCCGGATCAAGTTTGGTGAGTTGAAAAGTGCGAGATGGGAAATGTGAAGTGGGAATGGTGAGCTGGCTTAGGCGAGGTAGCTTTGCCGAGGCTGATAGGCGAGCTGGCAGGCGTGTTTTTCTGGGCAGTGGTCTATTTAACCCCAGTGACCCCAGTAGCATTCCACGATTTTTCCTTCCTTCTTCCTCCGATAATTTCAGTTTCTTCTCAGAGTTAATTCCATTTTATTTTCGAAGGAATTAATACTCAAATTAACGCATAAGACTTCTAGATTAGTCTAATCAAGGCAGAAATCATCAGATTTTAGCAGGGAAACACAGGAATTTCAGTGTTGACAAAAATAAGGTAAATTTTCTTCTTAAGCTATTTTCTTTAGATTTATGTAAGTCTATGGGTTAGGATAATTAATATCAGGTATATAGAATTTATTGCAAGTAATCTGAAGTCATTAATGGTAATTAGTGTGGGAGAAATCAGATTGGTGAGACTGTCATGAATAGTATCATGAATAGTAACTCTGAAAATTTAATGCAGATTTTCTTTAAGAGATAAATAAAAATTGTTGTTGGGAATTAAGAATAGAGACTCTAAGATATATAATTATTAAGAAATCATGATAAATATTATTGATTTGGAGAAAACCCTAATTTTGTATATTTGGAGGAAATTTCTTAGGAGGAGGAAATCAAATTAATTGAAGAGTTAGAGTTGGAATTTGCTAAAGGAAATTTCAAGAGAAATTTTGTGAAGATAAGTATGAACATTTATTTGTTTCTTGCCTCTTAAAATAATGTACCTAGCATTCTTTGATTTGTTTATCCATATGTATATATATTTGTATATATATATAATATAAATGACTTGATCAATTTTCTTGGATCAAGATCATATGCTTATTGTTTATTAAACCGATTTAAATGATGTTATATGATGATGGTCTTGCAACCAATATGCTTCCTATGAGATTGAAACCCCATGAACCAAGGATAGAACGCTCTTCCCAATGAGAGTAAATTCATTGGTCCATTGTGCACTTTGGGAGCCCAGCTAATAGGGTTTTTATCAGTGTTCCACCTAGAGGGGGCCATGAGCTCTAGGATCATGCTTGGCCAAACATGTGTGCACGTTAAGGTAGCAAGGCTACCGATACGTATGTTATGATATGAGATCAGTTCTATCAGATGAGATTTGATAATACCATTCTTTGAGGGCATTCTATGTTCTAATTATGAACCATGATTTGATTTATAACATGATTTGATATAGCCAAATTATTATGAGAACCATGTTTCCTTCAAGTAAAGCTTATGATTTCTTTTCATGCCTATATGTATAAATATTTGTTCATGACCATGATTCGATATTCATACTTTTGATTTATAATGTTCATATCTTACTGAGTTGAAAGCTCACTCATCTTCTGTGGATTTCAGTTGATAGCATAGCTCGTGAGAGAGCTAATAAAGATGATCGAGCTTTTTGACTTGTTTATTCCAAGAAGTTTCATTGTAATAACTTTTGAAATGTTTTGTATATCTAATTAATGATATTATAACACAATATGTAATGGGAGTATACTCTAGAGCTCCGTAGTTAGTCATTCGAGAATACTAGTATATTTTGATGTATGATTATTACCTTTTGGGTACTCTTATTCCTTAGTGATGTGAGATACATCTTTTGATCATTAAGGAACAGGATAAAGATATGAAATGATAATAGAAAGATATGATTGATTTTAATTATATGTATGGTCATGATAGATGTATAATAATATATGATGTTGCAATTTATATGATGATGATGAGATTCATGATTTGTGAGTTCTACGGATTTGTGGTGGCCTTAAGCCTACCTTTACCCTAAGACCAACGCACCACTGGAATTAGGATGTGACAGATATTAATTTAATTCGATTTTATTCGATTTAATTACCCTCCACTATATATATTTATGGTTAAATGCGACGTGGATTTATGACTAGCTTATTAATAATATTGAATAACATAAGCATTTGTAATTGATGCATGAACTCACCCGACCAAAGTTGGTGGGCTTTGCTTGGAGAAGGCACAATCAATTAAGTGGTTGTTAGGCCCACCTTGTGTTGAGGAGTCAAAATATTAGATGTGGTGGCTATATCATTGGTTTTTGCGGGTTGAGAACTAATTTACTGTTAATTAATTATGTTTTTTTTTTTATATAATTTTATAAAACTTTTAATTAATCTTTTTTTTTTTACTTGATTGTAAAGTTTAGATCTTCACTTGTTAAATATTAATGAAATTATTAAATAGAGCAAGAAAAGATTACCAAGCTGATTAGATTATATTTATAATATAAGGCAGTGATGGGCTTGGGATCCAGTAGAGCCTTTCCTGAATTTGGGACCTATTTAGGTAGTCTAATCCACGGTTAACACAGCCCCTACTGTATTGTTATTTTAAAGTTTATAAAATTCTTATAAAAAATTTTAAAATTCAGAATATTATAGTATTTATTATAAAGAATCAAATAATATATTTTTTATACGAAATAAAAATTAAATAAGTTTAAAAAATATAATGTAAGTATATTAAATTTAGACTGTTAAAATCTAATGGTTTAAATTTAACACACTTATAATATATATTTTTAAATTCATTTAATTTTTATTTCATACAAAAAATATATTATTAGATTCATTATAATAAATATTATTATATTATAAATTTTAAAATTTTTTATAAAATTTTTTAAAACTCTAAAATGACAATACATACTACTATATTTTTAACACAACATCCTCCAAAATCCTCTAATCCATTTGAGTTTAGTATTTGTATTTCTTTGAGGCCTAACCTGTCCTATAAATAATATCCAATCTGTTAACAAAACAAATTAATAGTCAGGTACAAATAAGATTGGCTCAAGGGATAATAAGATCATCTTTCCATTATGATTGCCATTTTATTTTTATAAAGAATATGATTTAAATAAATTTCATTTAAATAGATAATTTTTTTATAACAAATTTGCCAAATGATAAAAACCATTTTTTTTAATTATGTTTTATTCACTTTCAAAGTCATATAATTTATTTTATATGCCAACTATTTTATTTATTTACAAAAGTTACATTTTATTTATTCTCACAAGTCACAACAAATTTATGAATATTTTGGAATTATAACAAATAAATATGTCAATTGTAATGAGTATGAAAGTGAAAATTAAAAATTGATGATAGGTGTGTAATTCAATAAAATAATTATTTATTTTCAAGTTCGAGTTTAACTCGGAATATATATTTTAAAATTAAAATATTTTAATTTAAATTGATTAATATTAAAATATTATTTTATTAATAAAATCTAAAATAATTGAGTTTAAATTAATAAATTATTATATTATGATATAAAATATTTAATATTCAATTACAATTTTGAGTATTACAATACTCAAATTTATTCAACTTTCGTTTTTCAAGTTCAAATACAATTTGATTTTAATGGAAATTAAATGTTTTATATGCCAAATTTAAGTAGATGAGAATGTATTTCCTTTGATGAAGCTCTCTTTATGGGATTTCACTTCTGGAATGCACAAAAAAAATCATAATTTAGAAGGGAAAAGCTTCACTAATGGTTGAATTTGGAGGTCAATAAAAATTAACAAAATTGGAAATTCAATTCAAATAAAAAATCATAATTTTGTTAGTCCTGGGAGATTGATTTTATTTATTAAATATAACCAAACTGAATTGTTTCTTTTGGTTTTGGTTCAGCCTCGGGATAATTTAATAATTAGGTATATGGAGAGTTGGATTTTACCTTTAAAACAAAACAACCTTTGTTGGGTTCTTAATCTCATTATAAATCTTTTTTTTATATATAAATTTAATTTTAATTGAGATTCAATTTAAAATCTTTCAAATCTTATATTTTAATACCCTCTCAAGACAACTAGATATGACAAATTGTTAGTTTTGACAAGCATTCGGTATTCCAAATACAAATGCAACCGAGACAACCCACATGCTTCAAGCATTTGGTGGTCTAAGTATGAATCCACTAGGGTCAACCCACATGCATTGAGTTCGAGACTCAACTCTAAATCTCTAATACAATGTTATATGATATGGACCTTAGGAGTTTAATTTTCCTATTTGGACCTTTGGAGTTTAATTTTCATATCTAACACAAAATATTCACATTTATATTTATATCCATATTTACAGTAATTAGACCTAATTTTAACATAAAATTACCAAAATTATTTTGGTCGAATTTCCTCTTATTATATATAATTCCTATTGTCTTTCTCTAATCTTAATTTCCAACAGATTTATAAACCCTTTAAGTTAATAAAAGTTATGGTGACATATGAAATGTAAATCCAAATTTTTTATCTCATTTTCTATTTTATGTATTTTTTATGTGTCACATTTTTTTTTTCAAAATATTTTAACAGTTAATATTTTTTTATAAGTGATGTGACGTATAAAATGATGTATAAAATATAAAATGAAATACTAAATGAGACAGAAAATTTGGATTGATAAAATATCAATAATAGGAGTAAATTATGAAAATATATGTACATGAGAGATTCCATATTTACATTATTAAGAATTATATATGATATCATTAGATTTTAAATTAGTAATAAAAAGAAGACAAGGGTGGTGTCATTTGTTACAATAAAATATAATTTTTTAAGAAAGAAAGCTATCGACATTATGTAATTAAAGAATATCTCAACAGTAAAAAATTGAAATTCTTACTAAGAGCTCTTTAATGGGAATTATATTGGAAAGAAAGTTATAAAAAACAAAGTTATTTGATAATTCAATATTGGACATGTTTTTAATGCGATCAGATACTGTAAAATTGATTTTTATTGAAATGATTTGGTGGACAATATTTACATTCTCATTAGGTTGGGTAAGAGAGTTGACAAAAATCTATGAAGGAATAATTGGTGGATCCTTTATTCTTTATTAACCTCAAATCTCTTGCTTAGCCTAAAGAGAGAGATTTGAAAATCTCACCAATAAGGTGAACTCAACTAACAAGTGTTAAATTAGAAATATATTTCCCTTCTTTCTAGTCCTCTCTATGAGTTTTCTCTCTTGTTTCTTTCAATTGCAAGTTATTTCTTTCCCAGTTTTACTGCCCGGGTAGTTCCTTGGTTCTTGGTTATTAATATGGAGGAACCTACGTGCAACATCCTTATTCTTTATTTCTTGATTTATCTTAGGATAAATCAATTAAGATCATTTTTGGACTAATAGTATCAACCTTCATATTCCTTATAAGTACTTCCTGCATGTCATTAATTAAGTTCCATGAATCTATATTATGTATATGCATCATGTGTGTTTGATATAACATTATGTATGTGCATGATAAGTTTAGAATTATTTTAAGTTCTAATATGCTAGGTTGAGGCAATATATTTACTGTTTATTCTGACTTGTGAATCTTAAAATTTAAATTGATGAGTTATTTAACTGTTAGGACTTAAATTCTCATGGAATTAAGTGTAATATAAATTCATATAATTATATATTAGGAGGTTTAGTATCACATTAAAGTCCATAGATGTTTAAAGATCCAAAATTAAATTTTCATATGCTTCATGAAATTGTAGTTCTTTATCATATATTCTAAATTATTTAACTCGTAAACATCTCTACTAACTAATTTCATTTAACTTAATTTCACCTTATACTTATTATTTAAGTTAGAGCCTTATAATTCTAAATTTTTTTAAGACCAATTAAATGATTTCTACCTCAATTTAATTATTAAATGAAGAATCATAAAAGATAGAGAATGATTTCACTATTCATTAAAAAATATTTAGGGTTAATTACTATTTTCTCTTTGTAAAATGATCCAATACATTAAATACCTCTGATCTTTTAAAAATATACTAACTCTCCCTGATGAATATTATAATATATTATTAGACCTTTCAATTCAAGTTTACCGTTAGTCAACTCTAAAATGGTTAATAAAGGCATTAAAAAAATAGAAATACTCTTATATTTTATTTTTAATTAATTAAATTATATTTTTGTTTAAAAAATATTTTTTTAGGGTCAAAAATGTATTTTCATATTTTTTGATAAATTTGAAAATAAAATAAATAAAAATATTTTTTATTTTATTTTTTAAAAAATAAAAAATTTGAAAAATAAAAAATAAAAAATATTTTTTAAAGAATATTTTTACTTTTTATTTTCAAATTTATCAAAAATATGAAAATGAATTTTTTATTTGTATTAAAAAATTTAAGAAGAAATAATTTAATTCTTCTTAAATTATTTTTTTAAATAGAAATATTTTTTTAAAATATTTTTGTTTATTTTTTATTTTTAAATTTGTCAAAAAATATGAAAATAAATTTTTTAACTCTAAGAAATATTTTTAAAGAAAAAATAAAATTTAATTAATTAAAAATAAAGGATGAGGGTATTTTTTGTCTTTTTACTGTCCTTATTAACCATTTTAGGGTTGACTAATGGCAAAATTGGATAGAAAGAGGTACTAGTATAACGGAACATTCGCCAAGGAAGAGTTAATGTATTTTTGAAACGTCATAGGGAACTTAATGTATTTGGTCATTCTGCTGTAGGAAAAATAGTAATTAACCTAAATATTTATTACTTTTACCTCTGAAACAAACATCAATCCATATAATTAATGCTCTTAAATGATTACCCAAGACTTCTAAACAACTCTCATAAAAATATTTTAAATCAAATCATGCTTATAAGAAAGAGAGAGAGAAAGTTATCTATTTCTCTCTAAACTTGAACAACACTAGAAAGAAGACTACGGAGGAGCTTGATGAATCTTTGAATGTTTTCCTTCAAGTTTTTAAGTAATCTTTGATGGTTTAGATGGTAGAATGAGTTTGATGGGGTTGGAAGACTTGATAAATGAAGAAGAGTATAGAAGAAAGTCAGAAATGGTAATTGGTCCCGCAATTGCAGAAAAATAGCCTTTTTATACTTGGCAATGGGTAACGGGCATTATAAGACATTCATGCTCATTACCTTTAATTTCAATATTTGGGTTCGCTAAGGGATTCGTGAGCATCACCTAAAGGTTCACGCCTGTTACTCTTATTCCAAAATTTAATAAAAATTAGGGATAGTGAGGAAATTAATGAGCATTACTAATTTTTCATACCCATTACTTTTAATGCAAATTTTGAAATTTCAGACAATAGAGGAACTCATAGGCATTACTGACAGTTCACACCCATCACCACCAGAAAAGCTTCCTCCTCTAAAGACTTATAATTTAGCTCACATCTATGAACTCTAATTGAGATGTTAAGTCCTCCAAACATATAATATAACAATTTCTTAAGTTCATTCAAAGATATATACATCAATCAATGAGGATTGGTGTAATATACTAGAAGACTGTATGGATTTAAGTGAACTATAACAATAAAAATTAAGTTAATTGAAAAGTAAATAGGTCAAATTAATTTTAAAAAGTATAAAAAAAATATTTAAGGGAAAATTATCCCGAAGAAACCCTGAGAATGGTTATAGGTAACATTTATCGGTAAGTGATTTTTAAAATATTCGTAAAAGATTCTTTGCTAAAACTGATTGGAGATATTTTAATTGAGGTTCTTAAGTAACTTAGAAAAAAATAATTTGAAACCATTATGGAGTTAAATAGGTGAATGTATAGAGGAAATGAGACAAATATTTAGAAAAATCCTAATTTTGAGCACTTTCCGTTTTTTATTTTTAATTTATTTTCGACAGTTCTTTTACCCAAATTTCTTTCATATAACTTAAATTAGATGAATTATGGACTAATTAAAATAAATTATAGTGAGAATAATGTATTAAATATGATTGGAGTTGAAGATGAAAGAAAAAGGAAAAGTAACTAATGACATAATTATAAAATAAGTGAAAATTTGGACCTAAATTCCTAACAAATATTATTTAAATATAGAATAAAGAGATTTTGTTTTTCCTTCCTTCACTAGAGTTGGCCGGCCACTTGGCTAGAAATTATAGAGATATAGTTGATTTTATTCTTCCTTTAATTCTGTAAGTTCCATTTGTCCAAGTCTAGATTATTCTAGAATTCTCTAGTTTTCTTTTCTTTCTTTCTTCCTTTATTTTAGCTTAAGTATTTAAAAATAAAGAAAATATACATAGCTATTGAACTTCATGGCCGAATCACCTATTCCCATTACTTCAAAAATATTTTTTTCGACCAATTTCATGGACACCAACCATCCAAGCTAGAGAAGAGTTAGGCAATAGAAAGAATAAGATATTTGAAAGGTTGATTTAATTTATTATCAACAAATTTGGAGGAAGATTTCAAGTATTTAAGTTAAATAAAGTCCTTAAACTTATTCTTTTAATTAAATTTATGAATTCTATGGTTTGAATGATTAATGAATTGAGTCATTTGAGTTGTTTAAATGATGATTTATGAAAATTATGATAGAGTTTTTAAGTTGTGAGAAACTAAGTATAGGGTTTGAAGAGTTTAATTTAATTTCTTAATTTTAACTTCATTTTAATGATTTTCAAGTAAATATTAATGAGTTGATTTGATGATTTTAGCTAATTAGAGGAATTTGGAATTAGGGTTGCAAAGTTGGGAGAAACCTAAGTTGAATTAGTATTTTGAGAATTTATGAGTAAACAAAAAATTATAGCTTAATTTTCATGGTCTTCAGGAAATTATTTTAGAAAAGTATAAAACATAAAAGTTGTATATATATGTCTTAACTATATTCTTCTAAAATAGTTTTGAAAAATTTGATGTGTGTAAAGAGATATTAATCTCTAAGTAGGACTAATTCAGATTGTAAGACTTGTTGAAAATCTAAATTTGATGATTTAATTTGAGAAACTTAGAGAGTGAATAAGACCAAGTAAAAAACATAAAAACTATTCATTTATGTGTGAACTACATGGTTGTAAATCAATTTTTAAATTGGGTATTCATGTTTTGTGTTATGGTCATCATAGTAGGGTCTACCTAGGTGACAGTTTACTCAGTTAATGGGCTGAATTTAGAAATTTACCAAAAATTATGTAGTGATTAGAATAATATAAATTTTGGATATGTTATAGTTTTATATGTATATTTTAAGAGAGAAAAAGAATTAGAGTAATTCAATATTATTAGCTTAAGATATAAATAAGAGAAGTAGGGCTGCCATAATTTATTCATTAACTAAATTTCTAGTCTTAAACCTTAACTTTAAGATTTAAAGGGAATTAATTCAATTAAAGATTAAGGTTATTATAATTCTATATATAATCTAAATTATGTTAATTTGATATGTAACATAAAAAAAATGGAAAGAATGATGGTGATAATAGAAAACAAGGAAGCTTACTTTTAGAATTAAGAACTAAATTGTGAAATAGGCTAATCAAGGATTAAAGGTGAGTCATAAATATATTATTATGAATGATTGTAGCTATTTCTTGAATTATTGAATCTATTTACTTATTGTCATCATTTGGACTGAAACTATTTTCTTTGTTGATTAACGATTGTTATTTGATATTCCATACATTGATACCATACTACGTGATAATGAGTATTGTACCCTTACTTGTTAAATGCCTGATGACATGACTTGACAGAACTACCCAACCAATAGGATAGTCGGTAAAAATAATCGGTATTGTGCACAATGATCCACTGGACAGGGTACAATATCCTAGCCCAGTTAGGAGGGGTGGTAATACTCCTAATCATAAGGTATGATCAATCTTACGTATTTCACGAGTTATTTCACGAGGCCCTATATCTATTATGTACATGTTTATTCGATTTACTGAGCCATTGATATATGTAACCCAAATTGATATTATTTACTATTTACTGAGCCATTGATATATCTGACCCAAATTAATATTATTTACTTTATTGCTGGTTACCCTACCTATTCATTGATCCTTAATATCTTGAATTCTACATGACATTAACATTTTACCTAGCCTTATATATAATAATATGTTTATGACTCACTGAGTATTCAATACTCAGTGAATATATATATATATATATATATATATATATATATATAT
>CANXYC010099329.1:0-15795 GCA_948193065.1 Aleurites moluccanus | reverse complement strand
ATTTAATTCATATATTTAATTATAGAGATTTTGCAATAATTTAATGTGATTAAATTAATTATCTAATTTAATTATTTGCATATGATGTATTTAATTAAATTAGGACCATAGGATTATATTTAGAATATGATCAATAGGTCTCAAGTCAAAAGAGTGTTTTTGACTTTTTCATTAATGGCATTATTGTCATTAAACCTATTGTTTTAATCTAAGTCGTTAGATTAAAACCTAGTTGGTCAAGAGACTTATAAATATGATGAGATCATAATTAAGTCAATAAGAAGTCATAATATATCTTTTTGGCCGAAAGTTGTTGAGAGAAAAATATAAAGGTTTCGACCTACTCCTTAACTTCTCCATAAGTGTCGAAATTTCCCTTGACTTGCACATAAGGGTTTTTGGCTTCTCTTTCCAAAAGGCTTGTTATTTGATCTTCGCGTGGATTACTAGTCGGGCTTTCCTCGTCTTGTGGAAATATAGTGGTTTGCTACAACCCTTTCTTAGTAATCAAGTGAAGAAAGAGTTTCAAACACAAAGGTAAAGAATCTTTAATCTTTAATCTAATCTTTGATTTTAATCAACATAGAGATCTTGGATTGGGATTTTTTTTTTGTTTTCCGCTGTGCCTAACGACCTAAATCCCAACAAAGGAAGTGGGATTCAAGTATTTTGATCTAAAGTAATGATTCTAAACTTATTATTTTTAATTTTTTTAAGAGTTCTATAGTATGATTTGGCAAATAATTTAGGTAATTAAGTTAAAAATGCAAAGAATGAGTTAGGGTTAATGTAGTTTCTGAAATTTATTTTAAGGCAGTAATTTATGGCAAATATTCTGAAATTTTAATTGCTGAATTTGAGAATAGTTAAAACATGAAAGTTGTAGATAAATATGTTAATTAGACTTATGTAAAAGAAATTTGTGAAATTTGAAGTGATGAAAGGGTTATTGAGTAAAAACTATGACTGACCTGGAATTAGATTTTATAAAAAATACTACAGTGTTTTTATTGTACAGATCGATAGAGATAGAATTACAAGAAGTGTTCGACATAAAAAGTGTTCATTTGTATCTTTTATATAATTCTGTAAAAGAGTTTTATAATTAGATTTATGGTTTATGATATATTAGGTAATAAGTTTGGACTGCCCGAAATGACTGTTTAACATAACATAGGTTAAAAAGTTCTATTAATGTAAGGACCTTAAATTTTAAATTAGAGAAAGTGTTAAAAATGAAAAATGTTCATTTATATTTTATATATATTAATGTAAAATGGTTTTGTAATTGTATGAGTATAGAATTAATTATAGGTATAGAAACAGGATATATCTGGTTAAAGATTTCAGGGCAGCAATTTAATTTTGGAAATTCACTAATAATTATACAGTGATCCAAAAATTCTAAAATTTGAATATTTTTATGTGTGTATTTTCAGTAGGAAGAGTAATTAAAGTAATTGGTTAAGTATTTATTGAGTTATTAGCAAAAGAACAGAATCTGCTAGTATAAGATTTATAGGCAGAATGCAGGCAGCAGGACTAGTTGTAATAGTAAGTTTAAATTAACACTATAAATTGTGTAGTAATGAGTTTAATATTAAATTTGGATATCTTAGAACCTTATATGTTAAGTTTAATTAGGAATAAGAATTGAAGCAATTGGATAATTTTAGAGAGAGATATGAGCAATAGAACACAGGCTGCCAGTAAAGAATTTTGCACAAAAAAACCCTAGTAACTTGGAAATTTGAGGAATTTTCTTTAATATATGTATAAGTAATGTAAATTTTTGTTAAATAGTATATAAATGAAAATTAATTAGATATGTAGAGTCAAGAATGAATAAGAGATGTGATGGGTACCATAAGAGATAAGGTAAAGAATCAATGATAAAGGAAAAAAGGAAAATGTTCAAGTCATAAGCTAAGGTGAGTAATGTATACGTCATTATGCATACTTATGTTTTGATTTGTTGACCCAATGAGTATGTTTCCTTCTTGATTAAATGCACTTGTTATTGTTGATCATTCTTTGATCTTCCTAAAGATTGAAATTTATCCATATTCATTGATTGTAATTGATATTGAAATGCCTTTTGTGTACTGATTGACAAGTAAATCCATGCGTATCGATCGAACACCATTGTACCATAATGTTCCTAATGAATACTGACTATTGATATTGATTTCCCTTGACCCATTTTACATGTGGATTTAATAGAGCTGCCGCTCCGACAGGGTAGTGGGTACATACTGTCGGCAATCTGCACATTGATTACTTATGCCCTAGCTGAGAAGGGTTATGTTCCTAGCCATAAGACCTGATCAGTCTTTTGCTTACTGATAATGATATGACTGGAAACTGTATGTTTACATATACTCCATACTATTCTCGTCCTTTATCTGTCTTATCTATATGATACGAGTATTATTTACCTGTTCATTGATTCGAAACTTATATCTTATTGCTTACCATTGATATCTTTTATTATCATATATTTATATCTCCTATTTAATGATGTATACATGCTCACTGAGTATTTTATACTCACCAAATAGTGGTTTATAATTTTTATAGGGATGAGATAGAGGAAGCTGATTTCAAGTCAATTCCTTTTCCGACTTGGAATGTCAAGTTCATCGAGGTAGAATTTTATTTGTTAAAGGTCATTAGTGACAACTCTTAGAGCTCCATAGTACTATGTATAATTATATAATTGAGTACTATAATGATGTATGAACATTAAAATAATTGACATTCAGTGGTAGTGAAAATTGTAATGTGTAATGCTTAATAATTGATAATGTCAATAATAATGAAGTGATAGAGACAGTGATACTAAAAATGCTAAGATAATATTTATATGTTTTAAAAGAGATTTATAAGTGTCATGTATGTCTGTAAAACTGTGAAGTTCAGGATATAAGGATGGAAAATTATTGGGAGTATAAAAAATAATTTTTAGTGCAGGCTGTGTAATTTTTGAAAGACCCAATTTTTGGTCAAGATTAAGGTTAGAATTACAAAGGATACTCTGGCAAATTTTCTATAAAATTTGTAAGTAATAAATGGGATTTAGATATTGATTACTGAATTAATTTTGATTGAATAATTGATAAATGGATTGTTATTGGGTTCTACAGGTTCCGGTGACCTTAAGTCTACACGTACCCTAGGACCATCGCGATCCAAAAGTGGATCATGACACTAAAGTTATTTAATACACACCCATGGGTAATAATAAAAATAAAATAATATTATTTATTGGTAAAAAGAAAGAATAAAAAAGTGTTATGGAAGATGGATAATAAATAGAATGGCAAAACTGTAAATAAGTATAACTTTAGGGATATTTTTGGAAACTTACTGTCTAAAACTCATAATTGGATCTTGAGTAATTTTATATGATAGAAAATCCTAAAATAAGTATTTTCACTCCACACACTAATATTTGATTCTCAACAAAAATAACATAATTAATTATGGAAATTTATCGGGCAAAAGTATAAATAAGAAAAGTGTGAGGGCTTAAGTACAAATACCCTAAACTTTGGCATAAAATACAATGTCTTAGATATTTTCTTCACCATTTCACAGTCTTCTTCTTCCTTCTTTATTGGGTTGAACCACCAAAGCACAAAGCCCACTAATTTTTCATGCAAATTCAAAAAAAAAAAAAAAAAAATCAAGGAAACTTAAATCCAACCTATTTCCATCAAAATTTCACCAAAACAATAAAGGAAAATTGAGAATTATTCACCAAGAGATTTCGGTCCACACACCCAATTTAGGTAACTTGAAGTTTTCTTCCATTTTATGGTTTAAATAGATGGTTTAGATGATGAATAACATGATTTTAGTAACCAATTGCTTCAATTTGCACTAATTGATGAAAATTCCTAATTTGGAATACTAATTTTATTATGCCAATTGCCAATTCTTGAATTAGTATTATATAATCCTTAATTTAGTTAGAATAAGTGTTATTATCATCATTGGAAGCTAAATAGATGGTTATATTGGTATAGAATTCAAAGTTGTTTCAAAGAGTTCATATAGCCTATTATAGGAGGATTTGGTGTTCAATGTGGAATTTTGGCTATCTAAGCCATTAGGTGAGTTCAATATGCTCCATTTTATATGTTTATTATATTAAATTGAATTATGGAATTGAATTGAGAAAACCCTCTCTTGGCCGAACCACATTGTGGTTTTTCCCTTGAAAATTTAGCTTTTTTTTTCCTTGATTTCATATTTGAATTTGATCCCTAAATTATTATTCATTATAATATTTGAGTTGTTTGTTGAATTTTCCCCATTGAGAACTTTTTAGTTGATGTTTAAGCAATGTCAAATTTCCACCTAAACCATGCCTAAATATAGTTTGACAGTTGCACACTAACTATTCGATGAAATGCCTAAACCAAATTTCCTTCATTTGTTTCCTAAGCCAATGCCATTGTCGCTAGTGACATTGGCTAGCCAATGGCGCCAGCGCCAGCGTAAATAGCAATGGATGACTTTGATGATAATGAACATATACCTATTTATTGCTACCATTGTGACACCTGATATTGTTAGCTATACCAATATCTGCTATATTAATAATACTGAATGTTTCACAGACTGATATTATTTTTTATCACACTATTACTATATCCTATTCATTGATATTATTCCTTTGATGATATATATCATTTCCTATGCCTTATATATGTATATTTGACAGAACTACCTGACCGATGGGACAGTGAGTAAAATCCATCGGCGTTGTGCACAATGACCAACTGGACCAGGTTAATTATTTAGGGACCCTAGTTGGGAAAGGATTTGTCCTGGCTATAAGGCCTGGCCAACCTTATGTATTTTACTGATATTCACTGTTACTGTTACTGGCCCCTTTGTCTGTCACTTCCATATACAAATTTGACAATAAATTCTATTATTGACACTACCTATTTTAATAATATTTGTATTATACCTTATGGACATTGGTGTGCACTACCCTTTCCTTTGACACTGTTTATTTTATTTCTTATTGTTACCTTACCCTGTATATATATATCATGTTGTTAATTAAGCTCACTGAGTATTTATATACTCATCATGTAGAGTTTTTAAACTTTTCAGGATAGGAGCAATGATTTGGTTCCCAACTTTTTCTTTGAGGAACCAGAACTCATTTTATAATGTAATTACTGTAATATTTCTATATATATGTGTCATGACCCAACTTGGGAGCCGCGACGGTCCTAGGGTATGGGTGTTGCTTATGCTACTAGTACCACGAAGAACCCAAATAACTGTACTATATGGCATGCAATTTAATAACAAGCTCAATATGGCTTGACAATTTTATGAAAATTTGGACAGCATCTCCTTTGTATAAGGATTATGCCCAACTGAAAAATATACAAATAAACACTTCCACTATATACTTCAACATCTATCTCAATTCAAGGATCCATCTGGATCTCCAATATCAACTCAATGTATCAATCTATATATCAAATCATTTCCATTCATATCATCACATATGTATATATCTTCATAGTATAACTTATATGCAAAATTATAAGATGTAAACATATATATATATATGCCAATTCTTAATTTACAGTACCATGGAACCTCTATACTGTACAAATATTTACATATATTTTTGGAACTGGAATTTTTACATGATTCAAGTATCACAATTCCACGGTGAGGATAGGAAGTGCCTATGGAATTCCGGCCTCACAGCTGACCTGAAAATGATAACCACTGAAGGGGTGAGTATAAAAATACTCAATGAATCCATATGTGTAAAAATGCAGTAGATGCTATATTATCAATAGTTGCCCTTATATAGCCTGCAGAATCAATATATGATAACAAGTAAAGGAAGTAACAAGTATCTGTATCAATAATCATATGAGTATTCATATCAATATTCAATATACAAGTCAACACACATATGATATAATAGGATTGAGTCCAGTAACCATTGTAATTATACTGTCTGTAATAAGCACAATAATAAAGTGCATAAATCACTAAACACAAAGGGGATCAGCCTTTACGACTAAGGAATATTACACCCTCCCTAGCATAGGTCAATTTATGAATTCTAGAGAATATTACACCCTCTCTAGTAAGGGTCAACTTAATTAGAACCAGTGTGCACACGGTCGATGGAATTTTACACTACCCATCGATGTAGTCCTGTTTTAATATCATATGGTTGTGTCTCCATATAATCATTAAATATAGCACAAATAGAACTTATATAGCTGTATAATGATCATATATACATATATAAATAATAATGGAACAAATTTGAAAGATGTCAAAAAAAAGCCCGCCGGGGCCCAGTTGCGCTGCCGCAACTAGCACTCGCCGTTACGGGTCTATTTTGGGATTTTCGAGTAATTTCTGGTTAAGTATGCTACCAAAGGATTTAGGTGGACCATGAGGTGCCGTTTCAAAGCTTAGGTCGAGACTAGATGATTGGGCCAAGTGGTGGCCCAATTGGCTTTCTGGATTTTATTTTATAGACCGATAAAGTTTAGGTCAATTTTGATCATTTCGACGGGCTTATTTACAAGCCAATTTCCACTATTTGTGATTTTAGGTATCAAACTTTATTTTATTGGCTCAATTGAAATATTATAGCATATATAATGCAAATCATGCATGATTATACATAAGGAGTCACCTTTTACACAATCCAATCACTTTAGCCCCTAAAACTGTTCTCAAGCCCTACTAGGCCCACTGCTCTACACTCCGGGCTGGAGTATTTGACGGTTCACCTATTTTCATATGTAACACTCCGGTAAGGTATAAAAAATCACAAAACATGTCATTCACATAAAAACACATAAAGCATACACTGTATGTACTATCAACTACACTTTACACATATTACACATTTTCTATTCCTTTATGCATAAACACTTATCCATCACCATCATTAGCCCATATTTCACGTATGTGTAATACCTACCATTTTCATATATCATTTTTGGATATATATGCGTGTATAAATTTTAAATTTTATTGTCTGAATTAATTTATTATGAAATAAGTATGCATTTTACTTATTTGATTATTTTGAGTAATGATTGTAAATGAGCATGATAAATATTAGCGTATAATATTGATTGGTATGTGGGATTTCTAAAATCTATATGTGTATTTATATTCTAAGTGCTAGAAGTTAGGAGTTATTGTAGCGAATTTGCGTAAGCTGGGTTTTGTACAGAGGCAATGCCGAGATGGAAGTGCGAAGAGGAAATGCGAAGAGGAAGTGCGAAGAGGGAAGTGCGAAGAGGAAATGCAAAGTGGGAAGTGCAAAGAGGGAAATGCGAAGAGGAAGTGAGAAGAGGAAATGCGAAGAGGAAGTGTGAAGAGGGAAGTGCGAAGAGGAAATGCGAAGAGGAAATGCAAAGAGGAAAGTGCGAAGAGGAAAGGCGAAGAGGAATTGCGAACTGGGAAGTGTGGATTGGGTTTGGCAAAGAGGCATGTGCGAAGTGGAATGGTGAGCTGGCAATGCGAAGAGGCATTGGCGAGCTGGGATTGGCGAGCTGGCATTTGTGAGCTGGCACTGGCGAGCTGGGATTGGCAAGCTGGCACTTGCGAGCTGGAACAGCGGATTGAATTGGCGGAACGAGAATTAGTAATTTCATTTTTACTGAGGAAGTAACTTATAAAAAGGGCAGTAATTGATGCATTAAAACACTTAAACCTTTTTATTTTCTTCTTCCGTGTTCTGTGTGTTCGTCTTTTCTCCCAAAGGAGCCAAAAAACTGTTTCTTCTTCTTCATCATCGATTTCACCATTTCTTCAACAGATTCTGGAGGAAATTCATGGGAATCATATACATTTTGTGATTCATCTCATTTCGTCTTAAGCTAGTAGAAAAAGAGCTGGAAATATTTTAGAGGCAGTGAAGGATAAATTTCTGCCATTGTAACCCAATTGAGGTAAGTGTTTAATTGTTGGGTTTTAATGATTAAATAGATATTATTTAGGTTGGGATAATTGGGTTTAGTGTTATTTTATATAGACTAACACTAATTCATGAAAATCCCTAAAATCTAGGGTTTAATTGGAACTTTGAAATATAATTTGATAAACTAAGGATGGGGTTCATAAATTGATGATGGAATTTGCTAATTGGATGTAATTAGACAATAAATTGATGACCAATTTGATGTAAAATTGTAGATTTTGAAAACTGAATTTCTCCAAGTAGCCAAATTGGGGATTTTGGAGGAAATTGGTGAGATTGGCTAATCGATTGATTGTTGGAAGTTGAGGTGAGTTCTATATGCATCATTTGTCTTATGAAATTTCTTAATGTGATTGTTGGACACTATTTGGGAAGAACCCCATATGGCTGAACCCTTCATTGTGTATTTCCTTTGATATTCTTTGAACTTGTAACCATATTCTTTTACCAAACAAATCCATATATTGTTATATAGCTTTAAATCATTGATACTTACTATTTTAATTACCAAACCTTGTTTTGTTTACGAATTGCCCTTAATACCAAACCTTTATTTGATATATGATATTGTACATGGCATAGCCATTATTGATAATGAAAATGGATATGAATGATACCGAACTGATTGATTTATTGATTGAATCTGGATGCCATTGTTGCTTATGGTGTCCCTTGTTATTGACCTTGATGTGGTTGTGACAGAACTTCCGATTCGACAGGGGAGTGGGGAAATACTGTCGACCTTGTGCACATTGTATATTTGTACCCTAGCTATAAGGGGATTATGGTCCTGGCCATAGGGCCTGATCATCCTTATGCTTATTTGCCCTAATATGGATGATTTAGGACCTACATGGTCCAACGATTGATTTGTTTGGAGACTGTATGATTTCTTTTCATACAGTCCATTCCAGTTTCTGTCTCTCCATATATATACTACTAAACCATATGATGTTGCTTGACTTTATTGTACCCTGACATTTATTTGGTACACTATTATTTATTGATTGATACCTTTGTTATTCGACAATAATTATTTATTGCGATGTATGTGAATTCACTGAGTATCATCTATACTCACCCTTTTTACTGTTTCCCCTTTCAGGAGAGGATTAGAGCTGCAAAATCCAGACTTCTACTTCTCTGGGAATTCTACCACTGATTTTTAAATGCACTTACAAATACTTTATTTTGAATAATATTTATTTTGGTGTTCATAATCTAGCTGCTCCATGGGTATGTACTGGTTAGCTAGGAAATGAACATGTTACTGATGATGGATTTATTAAATGGATGACATTATAATTAAAGTGATATTTTGGGAATTGATATTTCAGTTTTTTTCAGAATGTATGACAGGTTGATAGAAGGATTGATAATTATGAATATGATATAAATATATATTATATTGAATCGATAGGATTGATGTGACTGATATTGGGTTTTATGGGTGCCGGTCGCCATTGGCATCTCCCGTGCCCTATAACCGTCGTGGCTCGGAAAACCGGGTCGTGACTGAGGTGGTATCAGAGCATTAGGTTTATAGAATGTAAATCTAAGTAACAGATGGATAGTGACTAGATATAAAATGGGGTAGAATTTAGAATACCATGGAGCTTAGGATTTCCTTTGTTGTCCATTGCTGTGATCGCCTGTTATATGTCTATATTATGCATTTTACTGTATTCTAAGACCATTTATGTTTTCTTGACAGATTCCAGATATGTCGGATAGCCGAGGCCGTGATACCAGGGAGGCTGAGGTTGCCTCCAATGAGTCACTTGTGAGGGAGATGAGTGTCTATGAAGGTTCGTCCCGATCCCAACGGGCTTTAGAGGATTTTGATAGAGGAGATGACCCTTGGAGGGTCGAGATGATGAGAGGGTTGATGGATCTCAGGAGAGAGATGGCTGAGATGAGGAGAGAGAGGTAGCAGGCACAACCACCACCTGTGGTACCAGAGGTTGTGGCACCGACACCTGTACGGCCAGTGGGGGCTCAGAGAGAGCCAGCTGCACAGGGAAATAGGAGGGAGATCCCTGAGCACAGTGTTTCTATGTTTAGCTTTTTGAAGCTAAACCTGCCAGAGTTTAGAGGAGAGAGAGGTGCTCATCTAGTTGACTTTCTGGAGGAAGTTGAAAAGGTAGTTAGGAGACTACCTTGTTATGAGCTCAGATCTGTTGAGTTAGTTGGATTATTATTGAAAGGGAAAGCCTGGACATGGTTTTCAAGGCATATTGACTAGATTATATGGTGAGCACCCACCTACCTGGGCAGAGTTTTGCCAGGGTTTGATACATGAGTTTATTACTGAGGGTGTTAAGACCCGTCACTTAGTGAGTTTTGAGCAGTTAGAGCAGGGAGATCGCTCGGTTGAGGATTATTCTGAGGAATTTATTTGGCTTAGTAGGTATGCTGCACACCTAGTACCCACAGAGGCAGATCGGATCAGTAAGTTCAGAAGGGGATTGAATACTACATTACACAATGCCTTACTCGCTACGAAGTTTACTTTCTTGACCATGATAGTAGATAAAGCTTCACGGATGGAAGAGAAATATAAGATAGAAAGAGCTAAGAAGGAATAAAAGAGGAAAAGCAGCTCAGGGTCACAGAGTAAGAGAGGGGAGAGAAGCTCCCATTTTAGACAGGCCGAGTCAGGATCTAGATCAAAGCAGAGATCCTCGGGTAGTAACCAGAGGAGGAGATTTCAGGGTAGGGGTTAACCCATGGTTCAGTCAGCACCTGCGTACTCTCAGAGCTCTTCTAGATCAGTATCGTAGGCATCCAGCATCCCTACTTATGGTTATTGTGGTAGGAGGCATGGAGGGGAGTGTTAGAGGAGGTCAGGTGCATGCTTAAGATGTGGTCAGCAGGGCCATTATATGAGTACTTGTCCATTGAGGACCGATCAGCAGCCATCGGTTATGGTATCTCAGCCAACAGTTTAGACTAGCCAAAATATGGGCAGAGAGACAGTAGCCAAAGGCAAAGGTAAAGGAAGTCAGGCTTCCAGTAGTGGTCAGGCTCCAGCTGGCAGAGGCCAGGGTAGAGTGTTCGTAGTTAACACTCAGGATGCTCAGAGATCAGATAATGTCATCACAGGTACTATTCTGGTTCAGAATGAGGCAGCGGATGCCTTATTCGATTCGGGTGCAGCTCATTCATTTTTGTCCCCACATTTTGCACCCAAATTGAATTATGGGAGGCAGTTATTAGATATTCCACTGTCTGCTGATACTCCTATGGGGGAATCTATAGATGTTAACTATTTCTATCCTGATTGTATAGTTGAGATGGATGACCATATTTTGCGTGTTTATTTGGTTGAGTTGCCTGTGCTTGAATTGGATGTGATACTGGGTATGGATTGGTTGACTAGGAATCAGGCAGTGATAGATTGTTATAGGAAGAGGATTAAATTCCAACCCGAAGGGCAACAGGAGTTTGAGTTTCAGGGTGATATTCGGGAGTTTCGGATTAACCTTATATCTTCTATTCAGGCTCGGAGATTGATAGGGAAAGGCTATTCAGCCTACTTGGCCCATGTGATAGATGTGCAGAAATCTTCTATACGTTTAGATTAGATACCGGTGGTTCAGGAGTTTCCTGACGTTTTTCCTGAGGAGTTGCCAGGATTGCCCCCTGATAGGGAGATTGAGTTTGAGATTGAGGTGCATGCAGGCACAGATCTAATATCCATTCCACCTTACAGGATGGCTCCCACAGAATTGAAGGAGCTGAAGGTTCAGTTATAGCAGCTATTGGATAGAGGGTTCATCCGACCTAGTAGTTCTCCGTGGGGTGCACCGATTTTGTTTGTGAGAAAGAAAGATGGCTCTTTACGAATGTGCATCGATTATAGGCAGCTGAATAAAGTTACAGTAAAGAACAAGTATCCGTTGCCACGGATTGATGACTTGTTTGATCAGCTGCAGGGTGCCAGCCATTTTTCTAAGATTGATTTGAGATCTCGGTATCATCAGCTGAAGATCAAGAGTGGAGATATACCCAAGATTGCTTTTAGAACTTGCTATGGCCACTATGAGTTTCTAGTATTGCCATTCGGGTTGACAAATGCTCCAGTGGCTTTCATGGATCTGATGAACAGAGTGTTCAGGTCTTATTTGGATAAGTTTGTCATTGTCTTTATTGATGACATCCTTATTTATTCTAGGAGTGAGGAGGAACACATAGAGCATTTGAGGATTCTACTACAGACACTTCAGGAGCACCAGCTGTATGCTAAATTATCAAAGTGTCAATTCTGGTTGTCGGAGGTATGCTTTTTGGGGCATGTCAGTTGTAAGGAGGGTATTATGGTGGATCCTCAGAAGATTGAGGCGGTTGCCAATTGGCCCCAACCTACCAATGTTTCAGAAGTGCATAGTTTTCTGGGTATGGCTAGATATTATCGGAGCTTTGTAAAAGATTTCTCCCGTATTGCAGCTCCTCTGACTAGATTGATGAGGAAGCAGGAGCGATATGTCTGGACAGACGAGTGTGATCAGAGTTTTCAGACTTTAAAGTATTGCCTTACTAGTGCTTCGGCTTTGGCATTACCAGTAGAGGAGGAGAAATTTACGGTATATTGTGATGCTTCGAGAATTGGCCTAGGGTGTGTTATGATGCAAATAGGTAGGGTGATTGCTTATGCTTCTCATCAATTAAAGAAACATGAAGGAAATTATCCTACTTATGATCTAGAAATGGTAGCGGTAATCTTTGCCTTAAAGATTTGGAGGCATTATTTATACGGATCGAAATGTGAGATATATACTGATCATAAGAGTCTGCAGTATATATTTCAACAGAAGGATTTGAATCTAAGACAGTGCAAATGAGTTGAACTTCTGAAAGATTACGAATGTGAGATTCTCTATCATCCAGGGAAGGCCAATGTAGTGGCAGATACCTTGAGCAGGAAATCGATGGGGAGGCTTGCTCACATTTTAGTTGACCGGAGGCCATTGATCCGAGATTTGAGGTAGTTAGCTGATTGTGGAGTAGAGTTAGATTTGGGTTCCCAGGATCAGAACCAAGCTCTGATAGCCCAGTTTGGGGCAAGGTCACTATTGATTGATGACATAAAAGTGGCCCAGGATAGAGATCCTTATCTTCTAAAGTTGAAAGGAGAGGTTCAGAGTGGACGGATGACCGAGTTCACTATTGATGATGAGATTTTAAGGTGTGGGAAACATATCTGTGTACCAGATTGTGATGAACTGCAGGATAGGATTATACGAGAGGCACACTATTCATCTTATAGTGTACATCTAGGTATTACCAAGATGTACCATGATCTTAGAGATGTTTAATGGTGGCCTGGGATGAAGAAAGATGTAGCTCATTTTGTATCGAAGTGCTTAGCCTGTCAGTAGGTTAAGTTTGAGCATCAGAAGCCATCAGGGCTACTTCAGGAGATAGAGCTGCAAGAATGGAAGTGGGAACAAATTATCATAGACTTCATAGTTGGTCTACCTTGGACGTCGAAGGGGTATGACTCTATTTGGGTTATTGTGGATCGAATAACGAAGTCTGCACACTTTTTGGAAGTTAAGACCAACTATACAGCAGCTCAGTATACACAATTGTATGTTGATAAAATTGTGCGTCTTCATGGAGTTCCTTTGGTGATCATATTTGATCGAGGTACACAGTTTACAGCTCGGTTTTGGCAAAAGTTTCAAGAAGCTATGGGTACCCAACTACTGTTTAGTACTGCCTTCCATCCACAGACTGATGGGCAGCCCGAGAGGACGATTTAAACCTTAGAGGATATGCTCAGGTTATGTGTTTTGAATTTCAAAGGTAGTTAGGACTATTATCTGCCATTGATCAAATTCTCTTATAATAACAGTTATCATTCCTCGATTGGTATGGCTCTATTTGAAGCACTATATGCTAGGAAGTGCAGATCACCAATGTGTTGAGTGGAGCCGGGAGAAAAGCAGCTAGAGGGACCCGAACTAATTAGAGAGACTATAGAGAAGGTTCCTATGATCAGAGAGCGGATGAAGACTTCCTTCAGTAGGCAGAAGAGTTATGCTGATCCGAAAAGAAAAGATATATAGTTTTCTATTGGTGATCATGTCTCCTAAAGATCTCACCGATGAGGGGAGTTATGAGATTTGGGAAGAAAGGTAAGCTGTCACCAAGATTTATTGGCCCGTTTGAGACACTTGAGCGGATTGGTAATGTGGCCTATAAACTGGCTCTTCCACCCAGTATGAGCCACGTACATCCAGTCTTTCATATATCGATGCTGCGAAAATATGTATCGAATCCATCATACATTTTGGAGCTGCAGGATGTGGATCTCAGTGAGGATTTATCATATGAGAAGCTACCTGTGGAAATTGTTGATCGACAGGTCAGAAAGCTACGAAACAAAGAGATCTAGATGGTCAAAGTGTTATGGAGGAACCAGGCAATAGAGGAGTGTACATGGGAGAGTGAGCGGGAGATGCGGAATAGATACCCATCTCTTTTTTATCCTTGAGGTATGTGTTATTTAAATTCGGGGACGAATTTAATTGAAGGGGGGAAGAATGTAACACCTACCATTTTCATATATCATTTTTGGATATATATGCATGTGTATAAATTTTAAATTTTATTGGCTGAATTGATTTATTATGAAATAAGTATGCATTTTACTTATTTGACTATTTTGAGTAATGATTGTAAATGAGCATGAGAAATATTAGTGTATAATATTGATTGGTATATGGGATTTCTAAAATCTGTATGTGTATTTATATTTTAAGTGCTGGAAGTGTAATATCCTAGGTGAAACCCTAGTTGGAAACCCTAACCCTAGGGGGAGTTAGGGGTATTTGCCTGAGTTGGTTGCTATGTGTGAAATATGATTTTTTTTACTGGATGTGTTTCTATGCTACTGATTATAATTCATGCTATAGAATTTAAATGATACAATTACATGTGATTGATAGCTACATGTGTGTAGGATTGAATTGAATATGCTTACATGAGTGATTGATTAATATTGTGCTATATGATTTAAAATGTGTGTTCCATGTGTAATTTATTGTAAATTAATTATTTGAGAAAATAAATTGAGGGTAAATAAAATAAAATAGTTTAATTAGGTTAGAAAAAAATATAGGACTTGATTGTATAAGAATGTAAATGAGAGGGAGTTAGTTGGAAATTTGTAGGACTTAGATGTAAAAGGAAGTGATGGAGAGGGATTTAACGGATATTTGAGTGACTAGGATCCTATGAGATGGAGTAATGGTGCATCCAAAATCTAAAGGATGCATGTTAGGGTGCAAAAAGGTTATAATGAGAATGAAGCACTTGATTATATCAAAAGTTCACCAACCCAAATTTTTAATTGCAAATTTCTGCACATTTCTATTCCTTCTTCAAATTTCCGTGTTCTTCATTCACCAAAATAGAATTTCTTCTTCACACTCATTCTTAGTTCAGCCATGGAAGGATTGAAAGGATTTTGAAGTTTTTGTTCAAGTCTTGGTGGGTTAGAGACTAGTAGGTTCTCCATTTCTTCTTTCAAGCAAAGGAATTCAGCTTGGTGTGTGCTTTGGGAGTTTAGGGAATCGACCACTCCAAAGAATTCAAAGGTAAGGTTAAAATTGCTGGTTGTTTAGTGTTTATGGATGCTTGAATGTTGGTTAGAACCTAGGTTAGAGGAAATTTTGTGTTGGCTAAGGAAAAGGGAGTGTGACCAAACCATGTTAGGGTATTAGGAAAAAAATTTGATTGTTGTTCAACTTGAGCCATTGATGATTTTGTTAATGATTGTATAG
>CANXYC010099286.1:0-45990 GCA_948193065.1 Aleurites moluccanus | reverse complement strand
AAAAAATAAACATGCATGTAATGGTTTTCTTTATGAATGTTAACTTTGACGTTCTTTTAATTGTCATGGATTCAGTAAGTAATTATGAAATTACTATAATTTGATAATGTTGGCATTGGTTGGAGTTAATTTTGTTTAACTCTTTTGATAATATGAACATTATCCACCCTAAGGTTTAGTTATACATCTTAGAATAATTTTTTTTTTTTTTTATTATAGCGTATCATATATTCATTCCAATGCACAAGAGTGTGAAATTAGCTCTTTCATGGTGAATTGAAAATGGATTTTTATTGTTGCTTCCTTAATCATAGTTGTGGTGGTTGTTACTTGGGTCCATAGATACTGAAAATGTTAACAGGTTCATTTATATTATCAAAAGGCCAGTACAAGGAAAAATTAAATTATCCAGTGGGATTATCATGTCATTTGCATTCAGGTGAGAAGGAATCCTCCTTTTTATTAAATCATTGGATAATCTGGTAACTTAAATCTACTTTACTTGGAGAAATAAAAAATGGATGGTGGATTATATTTAATTTTGTTTAGTAATACTTAGTTACTTTCTTATTTGCATCACTAAAAAAAATTATATTGAATTGCATAAAAGAGGGGATGGTAACTTTTAGTGTGGGATTTGGATTCAATATTTCATTTTCCTTCTCCTCTGGCTTCGTATATATTTGAAACTATCTGGTCATCCTTTAATCTCTTTGTTGATTATTAGAGGTAACATTAATTTTTTATATGATATTATACTTCTTTAATCATCATCTCAAAACACTACTGAAATTACTGTATATTGTTACGATCAACTTATTATTGTGTGATCTTAAGTTGATGCTATCTTTATGTGGAGTTGTATAATTTATATGTTGCGAGCAAAACAAATGATTGGATTTCATCTCCTGCTAATTCAATAAAAACCCATTTGATTATAATTCATTGACAATTACTATAATGTTCATTTTAATTAAGAGATCTATCTTGCATTGGGCTAACTCATAATCTAAACTTTATGTTTCAGACAAGTTTTACTTCAAACAAGTATAAAAGAAGTCACAATTGATATGAAGAATTATTATGAAATGTGTTATTAAATATTATAATATGAATATCTTCTCTACATATTATGATTAAAGTGTTTATTACTGTTGCAATTAAAACATTTTATTAGCTAAGTATGGATATAATTGCATTGTAAAAAATAACACTTGTATGCTTGTAATATTTTATTATTAATAATTTCTTGATTTTAAATAAAGTTATTTTAAATTTCAAGATTTCACACAAGCATGAAACAATATTTCTTTTTAGGAAATATTATACCAAAATTTTCAATCAGACAGTTGAAAATTCACAAATCTTCAATGTGCTAGTTAGGGATATTGGGTAAATGATCAAGAATAGTAGTATTTGAATTATATCACTTGCACCATTAATATGTTAATATCAAATTGAATGAAAGATTTTTTTCAGGGCTATTGAATAGAACCTGGTTTAGAAATGCAGTTTCACAAAAGAAAAATTACCAAAGGAATATCTTAATTGTAATATTTATTACGAGATCTTAGTTTCAGTTTTCAAATCCTATTGTGGGGCAAGGGAGATGTATAAAAAAATTATGAAGAGTTAAAATTTATAAAATTTTATAAACAAAATTAGGATACTGAAATTTATCAAAATTCATGATAAAGTGTTGGATTTGTAATATGAAAAATCAAAGCGTGATAGATTAAATTTTTTAATATAACTAATCATTCTAGAACTTATAAATAAATTCTTATAAACAATAACAATTGTAGATTTTAATCAAGTTAAAGGAGACTCCATAATTATTATCTAAAATTTACATGAGATATTTGATATCAACCTCATAATAAAAATAACACAACAATTAAAATTTTTTAAAAAAATTAATATCAATATATGATTACGTTAGTAAGTATATTAAATTAAATAATTATGAAAATAAAAACTTATTCAATTATAATCGAATTTTAAATGCTTTCGTTTATTGAAAAAAGATAAAAAGCATAACAACTAAACTAATATTTATTATTAATGACTAATATTGAAAACAAATAATTTGAAAAATAAACAATATTATGCATATTAAAAAAATTAATTGACTTATTTTTTCAATTTGTTACAAGGTCGTGCAATAATATTATGCACCACCGTATAAAATAATTTGATTATGCTTGAATTTTATAAATCATATCCCATATGATGCACGACCGTGCAACAAGTTTGAGATCTATTATCTATTTTTTTTTCTTTAAATACGATAAAAATCAAATATTTAATAATTTCATGATCAGGACTACATATTTATTAATCGTTCCACCTCATTTGAAATTTCTAAAAAAGTTAATCCATATTTAAAGGCAAGAGAACACAATTTTGTAAAATGAACTTTTTATAAAATAGTATACTAGAAACTTCAATTTTTTGTAAAAAATGAGAATATTTTGTAAAAATGGCTGATATTTTGTAAAATTGACGATTTATAAAATAATACACTAGAAATCCCAATATTTTATAAAAATAACTGATATTTTGTAAATTCATCCATTTGTTATTTATAATTTGCTAAAAATATATATATTTTTATATTATTACTATTTTTTCAACTAATAAAAATAGTTTAAATTATTATTTCACATTACAATTTGACTAAATTTGATCATCTTATGGGAATGACTTGATTTAAAAATAATAACAAAATAAGTTTCAATATTATATGTTTCACTCAAGATTATATATATATATAATCTTTAGTGAAATATATATATATATATATATATTTGAGATAAAGGATTAAACAAAAAATAAAGTTTATGAAAGCTTCTTATCACAATAGCACTAAATTACATTTCATAATTAATTAGTTAAATATTTATTATCACTTAACAATTAAAAAATAAGTAATAAATAAGTGAAAATTATGTGAAGTTAATTTGACGGATTAATATTTGCACCATAATTATTTATTATTTTGTAAATAAGTGATAAATTTTGAAAAATAGTGATATTTAATAAAATCATACAATTTACAAAATGATATATTAAAAATCCTAATATTTTATTAAAAGATGGCAAATTTTATAAAAATGGGTGATATTTTGTAAATCATACGATTTACAAAATAATACATTACAAATCCAAATATTTTGTTAAAAAATGAAAAATATTATAAATATGAGTGATATTTTATAAATCATATGATTTAAAAAATAATACACTACAAATTCTAATATTTTGTAAAAAAATAAAAATTTTTGTAAAAATATGTGATATAACTACTACGTCCGTGAAAAATTATTGAAACAAATTAAAATTAACTCAGAAACTTTATTCACCACAGTAAAATTAATTTCACCTCGGTGAAGAAAGTTTCTGATTCTTCACCGAGGTGAAATTAATTTTACTGTGGTGAATAAAGTTTCTGAGTTAATTTTAATTTGTTTCAATAATTTTTCACGGACGTATTAATTATATCACGGGCGTAGTAGTTATATCACATATTTTTACAAAAATTTTTATTTTTTTACAAAATATTAGAATTTGTAGTGTATTATTTTTTAAATCATATGATTTATAAAATATCACTCATGTTTATAATATTTTTCACTTTTTAACAAAATATTTGGATTTATAATGTATTATTTTGTAAATCGTATGATTTAAATTAATTTTACCCCGGTGAAGAAACAAATTAAAACTAACTCAGAAACTTTATTCACCACGGTGAAATTAATTTCACCCCTGTGAAGAAAAAAATTAAAACTAACTCAGAAACTTTTTTCATCATGGTGAAATTAATTTCACCCAAGTGAAGAAAAAAATTAAAACTAACTTAGAACTCATAAACTCTTTTCACCATGATGAAATTAATTTCACCCCGATAAAGAAAATTATTATGCCTCCAAAGTAAAGATAATCATTCATGTCTATGAAATAACTCTCACGCCCTTAAAAAATTATTAAAATAAATTAAAACTAACTCAAAAACTTTCTTCAAGACCATGAAATAAAATTCATGCCTGAGACGAAATATTTCTAAAAATTTATAAAGTTTTGTGATATTTTGTAAATCCTCAAAAAAAAAATTAAATTTAGAGCTTATAAAATTTAAAATTTAGTAAAAATATATGATTTTTTTTAAGTCATTCATTTACAAAATTAAAACATTACAAATACTTATATTATAAAAATTAGTGAAAATTTTTAAAAATTTAATCATATTATATGAATGACTTGATTTTACAAATAATAACAATATAAGTTTCAATATCATATGATTCATTAAAAATTACATACATGAGATAAAAGATTAAAGAAAAAATAAAGATTATGAAAATTTATTATCACATTTAAACTAAATTAAACACCATAATGAATTAACAATATATTTATTATCACTTAACAATTAATAAATAAGTGATAAATAAGTGAAAATTTGGTAAATTTGATTTTACGGACTAACATTTGCACCTCAAAATAATATTTTTTTGTAAATAAGTGAAAATTTTTTAAAATTTTTTAAAAATTAGTGATATTTTATAAAACCTCCACAAAATTAAATTTAGAGCTTATAAAATTTAAAATTTCCTATAGATATATGTTTTTTTTAAGTCATTCTTTTACAAAATTAAAACACTACAAACACTTATATTATAAAAATTAGTGAAAAAATTTTAAAATTTAATTATATTATGTGAATGACTTGATTTTAAAAATAATAATAATACAAGTTTCAATATTGTATTATTCACTAAGAATTATATATATATGAGATAAAATATTAAAGAAAAAATAAAATTCATGAAAATTTATTATCACATTAAAACCAAATTAAACACTATAATGAATTAAAAATATATTTATTATCATTTAATAATTAAGAAATAAGTGACAAATAAGTGAAAATTAGGTGAATTTGATTTTATGGATTAACATTTGCACCATAAATAATAATTTTTTTTTTTATAAATAAGTGATAATTTTTTCAAAATTTTATAAAAATTAGTGATATTTTTAAATCTTTCACAAAACTAAATTTATTGAATTTTTTTTTTAATTTATTTAAAGATATATGATTTTTTTTAAATCATTCATTTATAAAATTAAAATACTAAAAACTCTTGTATTATAAAAATTATTGGAAAATTTTAAAAATTTGATCATTTGATTTTAAAAATTAGTGTACCACAAACAATAATTATTTTATAAATAAGTGATAATTTTTTTAAATTGGTGATATTTTGTAAAATAAACTTTTTACAAAATAATACACTAGGAATCTCAATATTTTATAAAAAAAAGGTAATATTTTGTAAAATTGATGATATTTTATAAAATAAACTTTTTACAAAATAATATAATAGGAACTCTAATATTTTGTAAAAAAGAAGAATATTTTGTAAAAATGACTAATATTTTATAAAATAATTTTTTTACAAAATAATATACTAAGAACCTTAATATTTTGAAAAAAAGTGATTTTTTTGTAAAAATTACTTATATTTTGTAAATGAACGATTTACAAAATATTACACTAGAAACCCCAATATTTTGTAAAAGGGGGAATATTTTGTAAAAATGGCTGATATTTTATAAAATAGACGATTTATAAAATATTACACTAGAAACCCTAATATTTTGTAAAAGTGGAGAATATTTTGTAAAAGTGACTGATATATTGTAAAATGGACGATTTACAAAATAATATATTAGGAACTCCAATATTTTATAAAACTGTAGAATATTTTGTAAAAGTGACTGTTATTTTGTGAAATGAACGATTTACAAAATAATATACTAGGAATCCCAATATTTTGTAAAAATGGATAATATTTTATAAAAGTGACTAATATTTTGTAAAATAGATGATTTACAAAATAATACATTAGAAATCCTCATATTTTGTAAAAATGAATAATATTTTGTAAAAGTGGTTGATATTTTATAAAATTGACAATTTACAAAATAATTCATTAGGAGCCCTAATATTTTGTAAAAATAGAGAATATTTTATAAAAATAGATGATATTTTGTAAAATGGATGATTTACAAAATAATACTCTAGGAACCCTAATATTTAATAAAAATTGATAATATTTTATAAAAGTAACTGATATTTTATAAATTCATCCATTTATTATTTATAATTTGCTACTTTTTCAATTAATGAAAATATTTTAAATTATTATTTGACATTACAATTTGGGCAAAAATATCCCAAATTACAATTTGAAAAAAAATATTTTTTTCCTTTTTCCATGTTATTACTAATTTTTTAATTTGATGAACAATATTATTTTAATTTTTATATTTTATCTACTTTTTTATTAATAAAAAATAATCCAAATTATTGTTTCAAATCATAATTTTGACAAAAATATTCTAAATTACAATTTGGGAAAAATAATATATATATATTTTTATTTTTTAAACTACTAATATTTTTTATTTTCATAAAATAAATATTAAAAAATAAATTATATTATTAATTAATTTAACATTAACTTATTTGAACGGAAAATTAATAATTTTTAAAGGAAAATATAGGTAAAATTTGTCACTTATTATTGTGAGTGCCTATTTTTATTTTGACTATAATCAATTCATTATACTATTGCCAAATCAACTAACCATAAAATCTATCTAGCATCAATACCTTTTTCATTATGTTCATGGTTTTTATGAAAACCAAGATCCACATAGCATTGAAAGGTACAACTTCATCCATTTTCATAATTTTCTTCATCACCTTTAAAACAAATAACAAAACAAAAACAACTATATAGTAAAAACAATCACATTAAAACATTTCAATTACAAAAGTTAACAATTGAGAACTCTTAAAATTTAAGTTCACAAAAACAAATACTTTTTGCCATAAACCCAATAACATAAAAGACATACTACTAAAGAACCTTTCAACATACTGCTAAATAAGCTTTCAATTCTTTCTTATTGAACCGAGAATCCTAAGTTAGGTTCCTTATTGGTGGTAGTTCTTTCTCGTTCGAAGAAACAAATCCGTTAGAATTACTAAAGGTGACATTTGCAGTTTTCTTTCTCTTTAGCCCTTCTATCAATCGCCAGTTCATCAGAACCAATATTAACTCCTTTGAATGGTAAACCATTACCATCAATTTCGCCGGAGGAGGACGAAGAAGATAAAAAAGAGTCCATTTCATAATCAAATTAACCAAACCCATTACAATTGATGGCAAAATTGTTACCGTTAGCCCCAAACATATTGTTTAATAATAGAAAAACCATTATCATTAACTTGTTCAACTGTTGATTTTTCCGACCAATTTTGGCCCAACAAAATTCAACAAAGTTTCTTCAACAATATTCACAACAGCCACAGTAATAGATTTTTTTGGGAATCTACGCTTTCGCTTCATTTTCTATTAAATAACACCACGCAAACAAATACTACAAATCAGTGATAAAAATGAAGAAATAAAGGAAACAAATAAAATTTAAAGAAATACCTTGTTAGATATGTGGATTTGGGGATAATTTATAAATTAGGGTTCGTAAATGGACAATCAATTCACTGCTAATCAATTTATAAAGAAAGAGAGCAAGAGAGAAGGGGACACTAGGAATTGGCTACATAATAAGCAGTAGCAAAGTGAATGGGGTTCCACATAGAAGGAAGAAGAGAAAAGGTTTTCTCCAATAATTTTGAACTAGTTGTATTTTGACAATTGTATCATGTGGGGCTCTTTATCTCTGAACAAAAGTAATTTTCTCCAATTTACTATAAATTGGGCTTGATTGCATAAATTTTAGCAGTGCATGAGTGTAATTGCACCTTTTTTAAATAATAAAGTGGAATTGCAACCACAGGTCAAGTTGAACGGGGAAATTGTATTTTTGTCCTAAATAATACAATAAAATAAAATTTCGTTGGATTATTAAAAGTTAGCATAAAATTTTGCCAATTAAAAATTTTATAATTTAATTATTAAAAATTGATATAAAATATTATTTAGTTATAAATATTAAATTTATAAAATAATATAATAAAAATCAATTAAAAATTTTATAATATAATTTTTTTTTTAATTTTGATGTGGCACCATGTGAATTACACGTCAATAATATTAACATGATTAATTAAAATATCATTAAAATATCTGATGATGAAAATTACAGGCTCTGAATTGTTAAAAAAAAATTATAATTTTTCAAATATAAAAAACATAAAATCCCATGATAATTATTTATATTTCCTTCTAATTTTAATCAATTAAAATAATATTGATTTAAGGAGTTAGGAGTTTAATATCTTATAAACAATATCTCGAATTAAAATATTATAAATATAAAAAATAGAAACTAGAAAAATTTTATTTCTTATCATTTATTTCAGCCCGAGTCCAGATTTTGTAAGATCTTAATATAAATGATTTAAAAAAATGTTATAATTTTAATAAAAATTCCACTAAATAAAAATAATTTTTTTTAAAAAAATCCACTAAATCTAAAGACCAGGTGCACCCAAAGACCAAAGACCGTTAACCATTCACATATGTGATGCTTGAAGTCTGTACGCTGAGTAGTTTGCAGACCCAGACACACGTGACACGCCCTCTTATCTCTCTTCGCCATTTCGCCATTTTCGGCACTTTTCTCAATAACAAAACCCTAGCAAGCTCCTATCCAAAATCTCCTTATAGCCATGAGTACGCCTCTGAATCTCTCTTCCAATATGTCTATTATCAGCTTTGAACTATGAAATTTGTTCCATTTTCCATTTCTGTTACAGATCTTATTGATTTTGAGTTTTTTTTTTTTGGTTTTCACTGGTAATCTGAGCTCCGATCTAAGCTTTCTTATTATGTTCTTATTGAAGTTTTTAGTTAATTTCGTCTTACGTTTATTTTTTAGTAGATTTTTCATTTGAGCTTCAAATTCAATCAATTTAGCTCAATTATTGTTGTTGATTTTATTAGCGTTTTCTGATTTTAGTAGATTTTCAGTGTTATCTTAGTTTCTGAATTTCGTGATTCTATAGAAATTTGATTTTCTAGGCTAGCTGGATTAAGTAATCAGTTTCTCTTTTGAATTTATGATTATAATTGAATTCTCATTTTGAGCTTCAAATTCAATCAACTTAGCTAAATTGTTGTTGATTTTGTTAGAGTTTTGGTTAAATTGGAAATTGCTTGTGCTGAACTTGTTTAAATATTTCTTTTGGTTTAATGGTAGATATTGAGGACGAGATTCGTGAGTTACAGCTTGACTCAACAGGTTGTATTGATACTGGTTATGCAATTTTTTTTTACAATACTTGTTTTGCAATCTTATATTGAATGCTTTGATTAAATCATAACAGAAGAGAATAATGGGGTGGTGGTTAACGCACAAGATGGACAGGCAGAAGAAGTGGAGAAGGTGGATAATAATACGGAGGAAGGTTGGTGGTACAGTAAAGTTAAATGGAGTGTTTTGAGCTTTTTTAGATATTATATATTTTTGTAAAAGAATTGTGTCAATGCTTAAAATTTTGCACCAATTGCTAAGGCTATTACTCCAGTTAATTTAAATTGGCTGTCTTGGAATTTTTTTTAGAATATAATTTTTGAGATTGCTTACTACATCAAATTCGATCATATGAAAATGAAGTTCATGGGTGGGAATTGATTAAAGCATGCACCTCTTCTTTTACTGATATTAATTTAGGCTGCAATTTGGATCCCATAGAGCAAAATTATATTATTGTGAATTACAATCCATATGTTAACTTTTTGAGCTTTCTGACTTGTTATGAGGACTAGGTGAGCTTCTTATGCAGTTAGGAAATTCCCCTTCTGACATTTTGCAGCTAATCTTTTCTGTGATGACTCAAAAGTTATGCAGCTCGAAAGACATCTTGCTTTGGCAGTAGCATAATATGATATAGGTTTCTCATTGGAATTTTTTTTCGCCCTTTCACTATTAAAGATATGTGGTCTAATAAGTGGAACTATACTAAGTCTCGTCTCCTTCCCCTTGAATATCTGATTATCTGACCTTTTACTCCTTCCACTCTTTTTTTTCAATGTGACTTTTTCCATGAGGAAATGAAGATTGTGTGTTTAGTTAGCCAAGATTAGATGGCAAAAGGGCCTAAGATGTGGATGCCTCTTCCTCTTTAGCTTCCTTCATTTTTTTTTTTTACCTTTGTCTCTTCATTTCCCTCTCTTCCCCCTACAACATGAAGCCATGTTATATTTAAAAGAATGGGCAGCTTCTCACCCTTTATATGTTTTTCCTTAATAGAGACACATACCAATCTATGCAGATTGCAGAAGAACGAATCTTTTACTGCTATGTGCCTACAGCACACTTTTTTTTTTCTCTTTGTAAAAGAGAAAATAGAGTGACTTACACTTTTATCACATTTTATTTGAAAAATCAACCATTTCAAAAAGCAAGTTTGAAGCATGGTCGCTCATATTTTGTTTTGTGTTATGGAAGTTGCAATATTATGTCAGGACCACACTGTCTACGCTCTTTGACATTTTTAATGTGTGTTTAAGATCTTTTAATGGAGTTTGATATTGAATCTATGTTTGAGAAATTTTGCTTTGTTTATTTCCAGATTCAAAAAATAATGTTACTCTAAACTCTAAGGAAGTACAGGCCGAACCAAAAGGTACTCCAAAGTTTTAGTGTTTTTAATCTTTTGCTACGTCACCTGTGCTTCTGGTTTTCTGCTTTGTTGGCAAGGCAATTTTGCTATTCATATTTCTTTATAGCTTTGCTTTCCCATGCTTATCTCTTGGTTTGTTCTTACAGTGAAAGGAAAGGAAGAATCACCAGATGAGGAAGAAGAGGAGAACAAAAAGCGGCACTTGAATGTGGTTTTTATTGGGCACGTTGGTAGGTTAATCTATTTAATGGTTTTGCTAGATTAAACATCAGCCTTGTGATTTTTGTTTTGCTAAATTAAACATCAGCCTTGTGATTTTTCTTGCATATTGAATTATTATGGCATACCATTGGCTGCTGAGCAGCTATTGTAGGTTTAATTTGTTTGACCTTGTTATTTCTTCCATAACTGTTAGTCCTAATGAGTGTTAATTGTTGTTTCCTTCCATTGTTTTAAAATATTAATGCTTGCTATTTTCTCATTTGCCTCTTACATAGTTTTTTTTAAAGTAACTGTTTGTTGATGAGGGTTGTCTCTTTGTTATAAAAGGTTCATTATGAATCCTTTGTCTTTCATTCGGATCAAGGTTTTAAGTTGCAATTTAACTCATGGTTGTGGTGGTGATCAAAGCGTAATTGTTGATGTTGATATTACTACTTTTTAAAATTTATTATTATTATCATTATTTTGTAAAATTAGCTTGCAACGAAAGGTGTGTGCGTAGTGTATGACTATAACAACAAATTATCATGGCCCCAAAATGTATTATAATGGCAAACTGGATTGCTATGGTTGTGACAGCCTGTTTCAGCTGTGATTGTCTGATGAAAACTGTTGGGAACATAACAAAAGGCCAAAAAACCTTTAAACAATAGCTATTATTTAAAACCTTACTTTGGGTGTATCTGAAGGTCGAATTTTTCCTGAATACTTCGTTGGAGGAGAAAAAGTTCAAGTTGCTTCGAGCTTCAATATGGAAATTGTTCATTTTTGTTGTGTCACTTGCAACTAGTACAATTGTGTTGCTCTCATCGTTTATAGGATTTTTAGTGACAAAAAAAGATGCAAGAAGTGACTGGTTTTGCTGCATCTTGTATAACTGAAAGCATTTTTTTTTACTGCATTTTGCATTTGGTTACTTCAGTCATCATTCTTTAAATGAGTTAGCTTTTTCCGTGATTGTTTCTGGTGCAATGTTGTGTTTGGATTGCAGATGCTGGCAAGTCTACAACTGGAGGCCAGATACTTTTCCTAAGTGGACAGGTTGATGATCGAACTATCCAAAAATATGAGAAAGAGGCCAAGGACAAAAGCAGAGAAAGCTGGTATGACCTTTTGTTCTTTAGAACTGTTGGAAACTGATTTGGATGGTATACTTTTACTTCGTTTTTTGTGTGAGAGCATGCAAATTGTTTATCATCGTTTCTATTGCTATGTGACTGGTCAATTCCTATTTTATTTTTTCTTGCACTCAGCATTTATCACTAGCAGAATTCATGATATCAACATTTAAGATTGTCTTGGTTTGCGATTGTTCTTGCTTAAACTACCTATATTGTAGGTGAGCTATGTATCTGCCTGCCTGTCTCTATTTTGGTCTGAATTGATTGGAATGTAAATTTTATTGTGATAACTTAGTTGTTTTATATGTTCTGAGGTTAGTTTACTGATTTCTGTAGATACTAATCAACATTTTATTTTAGCTACTAGAAAGGGAAACAAATAGCCTTAGTATGCTCAATCTGTGATACTTCAACCCAATAGAAATGAATTTTTTTGGGGTGGGATAACTCATCGTTATTATATTTTCAAAGGTTAGTTTACTCTTGTTTGCTGATGCATATTTTACTTGGACTCGGGTGCGAGTATACAGTAAGGGTATATGTCCCAGTGGTTACACTAACCTATTGTCAAAAGTTTCATTTATCTTGTCTTTTGTTTGAAGTTTTCAAGTTTCATATCTGTTTCTAAGTATCCTTATCAACATGTCTACTTTACGGTCATTGAAGAATTGAAGTAACTACAGCTGTTACTAATTAGCATTTCTTTAAAACTACCAAAAAGGGCAAGAAAACAAAATTACCAAAAAGGGCGGAAAAAAAGGAAGGAAAAAAAGTTGATTTTAAGGCTCGGTAGGCTGAGACTTTAAAATATGTTTTGATGATTTTGCTGTGATCTTATGACGTGTATCTTAGAAATTTCTCATCTTCGTTTGGAAAGAAACAATTTAGTTTATGGAAAATGGCAAAAGAATAAAAATTGCATGTTGAATCTAGCATGTAACAACCACTGAACTGCAGTAGGTTTTAGATGCATGACCTAGCTAACCAAAGTTGTATTCCCTAATTGGACTGGCTATTAAGCTGTTAGGATTTTGGGAATAATTACCTGAAACATGAGTTTTTAACGTCAATATTCTTGTGATATAGTTTTGTAACCTTTAGTAGGTTCAATCATTAGTAGTTTTATGTGGTAGGTTCAATCATTAGTATTTTTTTTTTGTGTTCGGGGAGTGGGCCTGCTACTGTCAAGTTATTCATTTATGCGAAGAAATTTCTGTTTGAGAAGAGAGAACTGTTGTTTTATGTCTATCATTCCCATAAAATGCGTTTGATCAAGATATTTAAACTGATCTCTAGGTTTTTTTAATATTTTAAGTAACTTTGCGTTTTTTTTCTTTTTTTGAGAGGGAGGGGGAGGGGGAGGGGGTGGTTTGTTGTGGTATATGGTTGTATCAGAATTTTTGAGATGTCCAGAATTCAACTTCCTGCTCATGAATTTTTTCGCAAATTTCTCTTGCATAACTAGGAAATTATCTCTTGCTTTCCTGCTCTCAACTCTCATGCTACTGTGTAATTATCTCTTGTATAAGATGGGTGTTTTTGTTCTTGTTCATTCATTGACTGCCTTCAATTATTATAATATATTTTAATTCCATGTGTCAGGTATATGGCATATATTATGGACACTAATGAAGAGGAGAGGGTTAAGGTATCCTTAAATGTTCTTTGAATGTTGTTTTTGTGAGGCTAGATATTGTTACTAACTTGGTACTGCAGTTTGTTGTTCCTGCTCATCCATATTGAGGGCTGGTTTACAATCTGGGGTGTGTATTGCTAATTGTAGGGTAAAACAGTTGAAGTTGGAAGAGCACATTTTGAAACAGAGACAACTAGATTTACAATTTTAGATGCACCGGTGAGGGACTACATCTCCAAACTTTACGTCCAAGTTATTCATTCTGATTGTTTATTTCTAAAGTTGCTAGAGTAAATTAATTTTGTGGGATTAGCTAATAATTTTTTTTTAAGTTGCTTTTTTTAATTTTTTAGTACTTTCTCCATCACATAAAAACATAACCATATTAAATCTATGTTCATCTTACTATATGTGTCAAGTTGAAACTCAGTGAGTCTGCATGCTGATATAACATGCATGTTGAATTGAAGTTGAGGTAACCACTGCTATCCTAAACATAATAAATGTGTGTTGCTCATTATCGAAGTGGGGCATTGTGTAGTTATTCGTAATAGAGAAAATTGCGTTAGTGATGAAAATGTTGTATCTATTCAAACTCTTCTGAAGGCCTGAAAATATGATGTGCATAGCTCTTTGTATGCTATGCATTCAGATATTATAGAAGTATAATTTCTTCTGTAATTAAGAAGAAAAAAGGTTTTTTGCTCATTGATTGTACAATGTTCCATTTCTCAAGTTTGAGTCATGTTGAATGTGCTTACCTAGTATTCTGAGGATAACTAGTTAGAGTACATTTTTCTCATTGTTATCTGTTTCTCTTTTCATTTTTTTTTTGTTTCCTTTCATATTTTGTTTGAAGCACTTTCATTTTTCTTTTGTTATGTCTTCAGGGTCACAAGAGTTATGTACCAAATATGATTAGTGGAGCATCTCAAGCTGATATTGGTGTACTGGTAACCTAGCATAAACATTCTTTGTTTCTGCTTATTTTTCTAGGAGTTTGGTTGTGTTTTTGACAGACTTCTCTCTTTCTTACTAATTAGGTGATTTCTGCTCGGAAAGGAGAATTTGAAACTGGATATGAGAGAGGTGGCCAGACTCGTGAGCATGTTCAGCTTGCGAAGACATTGGGGGTGTCTAAGCTTCTTGTTGTTGTAAATAAAATGGATGATCTCACTGTGAACTGGTCGAAAGAAAGGTGTTTTTCTGGGCATAACTCTGTGCTTGTGCATGCGACATTTCACACGTGTGTGTGTGTGTATGGATATTTGTGTTTTATGTCGTGAACTTGCACTGTGTAACTGGTCACATAGACTTATCTTGGGTTGGCACAGCTGGAGCTGTGAATAAACCTGTCTCTCTCTGTGAGTGTGCATGTATGTATTTGTTGTTTTGTAGTTTCTTTATCTTGTTTTTTATTTTTCTTCACAGATATGATGAAATTGAATCAAAGATGATACCATTTCTTAGGTCTTCAGGCTACAATGTGAAGAAAGGTATTGGATAAATTCTCTTTGATGGATTTAGCCTTTTAGATAATTGTTATTCTTATACTGTTTTATGCGTCAGTTGACAAACTTTTTGTTTTTCATTTTTCATTTTTCATTTTCACCTATTACAGAATAGATAGTATATTGGGGTCTCATTAAATAGTTATTGCAATGTATAAATAATACACAATAGGAATGAATTAAGATGATTTTGGAAAATTGCCTTGCAATCTTCTTAGACGATTCTGTAAAAAACTGGAATACTTCATTATTTGGTGTATTATCCAAATACTTGGAACTAAACGACAATTTTGGAATTAGAAGTCGCATAAAATGTTTACATCTATTGACATGCTGTAAGCGCTCCTCCCTGAGTATTTTTCTTAACCTATTTTGTGTGTGCCCATTGCCTAGAAGTATTACCTCTTCTGGCACTGTTATTGATTAATTTTGTGCAGTTGATTACTGATTTGTAAAACACATGAAATGATATGTTGTTTGGTTATTATGTTCACTGCCAAGTTGGTGAAAGCATTTGATTTTTGTATGGAAACTCTTATGCTTTGCCTTATTGGATTTGTCACTAGAAATTTGTTGTTATACATTCCTAATATCATTATTTTACTCCCTAACCCTAAGTAAATTAGTCGGGTAAAGTACACAATTATGTTCTAAACTTGGTCTCAATTCTTTGAAAGCAAGTCTAATGTGTGTTGTGAATTATAACTTAATTTATATAATTACTTGATCTCTATGATGGTTAACCTTTAACAACATGACTACATGAGATTCTTTGATTTCTTTTTAGTACTATCATTATTTTGTTTGGGTATAATTCTTTTTTAAATTTGCAGATGTCCAGTTTCTACCAATATCTGGTCTGCTTGGTACAAACATGAAAACAAGAATGGATAAGAGTACCTGTTCATGGTGGAATGGCCCATGTCTTTTTGAAGCCCTTGATGGTATTGAAGTTCCTCTACGAGATCCAAAAGGTCCTTTTAGGTGAGATTCATATTTCAATTCCCCCGCCCTCCAATTAGGGTTTTGAACTTGCATCCTTCAAACCCTAAAGACAATTTGGTAATAGTGAGCCAAAACTAGTTGGTGTTTGTTTTCTCTGTTTCCAACTTTACCTAGTGCATGCTTTGATTATTCTTTTGTCTCTCATTGATTTATTATTCCTTTATCAACTTGCTCGCTCTTTTCAAATTTACTTGGTCAATCTTGAATGGTTGCTTTTAAAAGCTGAAGATTCTTATTTATTTGGCAATATTTTCTTATAATCGTTTCAATTATATAACAATTGAGTCCCTCGAATATTGCACTTCCCACTGAAATTAGTTTTAGATTAAGGTGCTAATTTTGAAAAAGTAAGGACTGAAGCGCTAATTATGGAAAACCTCTTGGTGTTATAGTAGTTTACCCAAGCATGTAATATCTTTATAACATTTTTTAAATTGAACTACAAGAGCAGTGGAGATGGTAAATATTTGGCTAAAGTTTATTGTTCCGAGGATAGTTGAAATGAAGATGTTATGCTGCTTATAACTAGGTCAGGTGCTGATCTACTAAACCATGCAACGGTTTGGGCATTGGTGCAAAATGCTACCCTATTAGTTAAAGAGTTCTTTGCCTGATAATTGAATATTTTTTACTCTTCATTATGGATGAGTTTTTATCGACATGGGGTTTGTGAACTGCTTTTTTTCTGATCCATGAGCTATTGTTAATTTTAACTCCTAAACTTGCAGGATGCCCATCATTGACAAATTTAAAGACATGGGAACGGTAGTTATGGGTAAAATAGAATCTGGTAGTGTGACAGAGGGTGATTCTTTGCTGGTCATGCCAAATAAGGTGTGTACTATCAATCTGCCTTGATCAATGTGCTCTCTTCTTGACTGCAATTTTTCTTTTGATTGTATTGTTGTTATGATGGGGCCTGAGGTTTACACATATCCATCTGCAGACTCAGGTGAAAGTAGTTGCTATATATTGCGACGAAAACAAGGTTAGACATGCAGGGCCTGGAGAAAATCTGCGGATCAGATTAACTGGAATTGATGACGAGGATATATTGGCGGGTTTTGTCTTGTCAAGTGTTGGTAAGTTGATTTGTAATTCCATCTGTCGAAATGCCTGACGAGGATGTGTTTACGTTCTAGTGATGATAAGCTAAACTATTTATCAGCAAGGAATTTAGCCTTGTGCATGTTTGTGTGCATGTCCATGTTTCTGCTTGCATGGACATAAAAAAACTCTTCCTTTGTTTTGTGCTTCTATTATTATGTTATTTATCCTTTTGATCTCTGCTATTAATAAATATGTTATTCACTGTTATTTCATCTTTTCATTGTGCAGCAAGGCCAATAGCTGCAGTTACAGAATTTGTTGCTCAGTTGCAGGTCCTTGAACTGCTGGACAATGTATACTTGTGAACTTTAAATTTTTTGGTCCATCTTCCCTTTTCTATTTCCATTTCAATGTTTTCCTTGATGATGATTATGATGATGATGATAAATTTTTGTTCTAGGCAATTTTCACAGCTGGCTACAAGGCTGTTTTGCACATTCATTCTGTAGTTGAGGAATGTGAGATTGTTCAGCTGCTTCAACAAATTGATCCAAAGACAAAGAAACCTATGAAAAAGAAAGTCCTCTTTGTGAAAAATGGTGCTGTTGTTATGTGCTGTGTTCAGGTATTTGGTTCAACCTTCATGGCATTTTTCCCTAAAGAATGATTTTAATCATGCTTTAATTTTTATGTCTACAGTATAGAATACAAATGCTTACATTGATATATAATATTTATATTCAAACGTAAATAACATATCCATGATTTCCAATTGATATAGGTTTGTTAATAATTATTCACAGATGTAAATTCTTATCTTTGATATGCTTATCAGGTAAATAGCTTGATATGCGTTGAGAAGTTTGAAGATTTTCCACAGCTTGGCCGGTTCACTCTTCGAACTGAGGGTAGGCCTATGAACATTTTGATTGCAATGCTGATGCATGATTTTCTTCCTATTCTTTGGGTCACATCTTTAATTAGACTGGGTCTTACAGGGAAAACAGTCGCGGTAGGGAAAGTCACTGGACTTCTTTCAGGTTCTAGTTATTAAACAATTTTGGAGTTAAAAGGTAAGTATGCATTTTTTTTTCCCTTCTTTATATTAAGCTGTTGGGGGCTTTTAATTTATATAAGCATGATTTCGTTCTATATTAAGAGTTGACTGCTTCAGTATTTTCACATTTGAACTTTAAACTTATTCATGATTGTAACACTTTATGTTCGGATGTGCAGGCCGAATCTAAATAGTAAATTTTTTTTCTTTTGGAGTACTTATGAGTGCCGGCACACCCACAACTTGTTCAAATGTGTTATTGATTCAGATAATTTTTATGGAATGAAGCACGTGGTGTGGTTTTAATGGAGAGGTGGTTATTGTTGTTGCTGGTTTCATGTGTTCTTAAAATCCCCATTTTATAGGCGTTGATGCTTTAGATGTTTGAATTGTAGAGCATACACTATAATTTATAATCGGTTTCATCTATTAAAAGCTTAATGTTGGTTTAGTATCTTTTGCAATCTCTTCAATAACCCTTCTGTGTATTTTGATTTTAATTTATTATTATTATTAGAGCTTTTGATTAAGAAGTCTTTAGGTTTTATACTTTTGAGAAACATATAATAAAATAAGTGGATGGAATAAGTTTCTCAATTGGAATCAATTTTTTTAATATAAATTTCGATAAAACCTGGGTTTCTACGCTTATCAATGATGTTAACATTAACAAAAAAATTGTTCGGAATGAGTATCAATACGTATTCAGGGTTTTTAACCTTTGTTTTTTTAGAAGGTTCTTAACATAAACAGTGATAAGTTCAAATTTATTTGTGAATTTCATTTTGTTAGTTTTTATTTTTTATTTTTGGAACTGCAAAAAGAGTCAGTGCACTTTATTTGACTTGATTTATAAAAATTTATTTTCTATTTATTGACAAAAACAATGGAACCTGTTGAATATATGATAAAAGGAAATGTTATAACTAATTTTAATAATGAAAACAATTTTATGAAAGTCAAAAATCATTTCAAAGTTTATTAATAATTTTATAACAAAAGTGTGATATTATAGTCAATCGCAAAATAAAATTAATATTAATTGATATTTTAGTTTAATGATAAGATAAAATTATTTAAAAAAAAAATGTTAATTTTTCCTCCGTAATACTTAAAATAATATATATATATAATTTATTGAATTTTATAAATATTAAATGTATAATTCGTTGTTTATTTGTATCCTTACTATTTTATACTCTTGATAATTTATAACTCATTTTATATTTGTACTTTCGTAGCTTAGACATTAAATAAATTTAAAATTTCTTTATCAATTCTAATAATTTAATGTAATTTGATACAAGTAATTTAAAAATTAAAAAAATTTTAAATTGAATTTTAATTTATATTACCTATAAAAAAATGAATTTATAAATGAAATTTCATGATATGTAATTGTATTAAACAAGTTTTTCAAGAAAATACAAATAAATATTTTAAGCCCACTTCTTAGCAATTTAATTAAAAAAAACAAATGTTTTTTTTTTCTAATATATTAAAAAGTTATCAATCTTTTAGATAAAAAATATGTTATAACTTATCTAAAATATATTTAATAATTTTTCCCTAATTTTATAATGCAACAATATATCATTTTGCCCTAGTCATCATTTCCCTCTCCCTACCCCTCTCTCCTCCTTTTTCTCTACCGCCTCTTATCCCCTCCTCCACTATCATCTTTGCTTGATTACCTGAAAACTGTGCTCCTCTTCTCTCATTTTATTCTACTCTCTCTTGTTCCCTACTTTTCTACAATCGTTTTTACTAAATGTCAATTATCTAGTGTAATATTTATTTTATTTTGAGTTATTTGTTATTATTTTGAATAAAATTTTGATATTAGATTTCATTCTATTTATTTATATTTATATTTATTTTATTTATGCGTTTTTCATTTGTGAAAGTTGAATTGTTTTTTTTTTTATAGATATTTATTTATTTCTGCTATATGAAGAAGAGTTTTTATTTAGATATCAATTTCGAATGGAGTGTGTGTTCCGTCGATATGTTAATTACAGCTGTTAAGCTGAATATTATTGCTATAGTAATTTAATAAATAAATCTTAAGGGTAAAACTTATTTTATATTTATATTAATTGTAATTTTTTCAATTACTTTTTTTCATATTTTTTTTCATGAATGAAATGCTCATTTTTTTATATATAAAAAAAACTTATGTAAAAGAGTATTTTAATCAAATTTCTTGTTAATTATTTTGTATTTTATATATTTTCATTCTCACAAATAAATGCGATAAAATTTTATAGATTTGAATGTACTAAAAATAAAAATCAAAAAGACAGAAATTGTCGAGCATGATGAAAATTAAGCAATGTAGACAAAAACCTCATTCCAAACAGAAAACGACATAAAAATCAACAATTAACATTAAACAGAAAGGACACAAACAAGGCTACAAAAAAAAAAATAAAAACATGAAGGGCTACTAAGGTTGACATGGGTTACGATTTAAGATCAATGGCATAATAATATTTTAATATAAATTTTATTAAGTATTACTATATATTAACACTCCAAAAAAAATTTCTTTTACCAATCAATTGAAAATCAAATGAATTCCATAAATGATAATTATGTACACCCATCACTTCACGGGCTTAGATGCTGCCGCTTATGATTCTGATTTAAATGTTGTTTTGATGTCAATGTCTGTTCTACTTATTTTAGTTTCAGTGTCTTATCCTATGCCGGTTAATTTTTCCTCATTAATTAAATTTAAATTTATAATCCCAATTAGCTAAATTAATGTCAATATCATTAAATTAAAAGAGAAATTATTAGATATGATAAGAATATGTTTCTCTTATTTATATAGATATGAATTCATATTAGATATGATAAGAATATGTTTCTCTTATTTATATAGATATGAATTCATATGAATGTTTTTAATTTAATCATAAATGAGTTAACTTTAATGTGAGTAAAAAAGAATATGTTTTTTGTTATATTTAATAATTTTTCAAATTAGAATAAATTGATCTATTTGTTGTATAAATAATGAATTTTTAATTAACTTATACAGAAGCAGTTTTCAATTCATAAGATTCTGAAATTGAGTCTAATCGAAGATAAATTTATAAAAATAAATTTACTCAATTGGTTTATATTTATATTTTTGCTAATTTGAACTTTGATTGAAATATTTTATAGGAACAATCACAATATTAATATTGATACAAAATAAAAACAACCGACTCATATTAGACTAAAATAAAAGTAGCCCATACAAGAAGTATCTCATTTGTAAGACATATGAGCCTGGTTTTTAAGCTCGTTAACTATTAAGACTTCCAGTTTGGCTTGAACATACTTGTGAGCTCCAAGTAGCTTGGTGACAAAGCAGCCCGAATCTCAACTCCAAATAGTTCTGAGTATCTTATAAAAATCCTTTAACTAATATAATAAGCTCATTGGACTCTTCCCATATGAAGAGCTCTGATGTGCTTCATTTTAAAGAAATGTTACTTATATCAGAATAATACAGTGAGCATAACACGCAAAAAACGTTATTCCTTTACAATACCCAAGTACATGCATGGCGTCATAAGACTAATACAAGAAAGACTATTTGTCCCATCAATTCAAACTTTTCCTATGCTCTTCATTATTAGGATACTGCCATTTATTTGCTTATTCTTATTCACCGACCTAGTTGAACCACATATAAAAGGAAGGTTAATTATTTATGCAAGTAAGCGATTCTCATTAAAAATTCTCTATAAGAACTAGGAAGAGACCAGTTCTTCTTTCTCCAGGTTTCTTTATCTTCAAGCCTACTAACTTACGATTGGAAGCTCCCTGCAGGTCATCCAAAAAGCTTTTGATATTTTTTCCCTCGTTTATAGGTATTACCTTTCACCTTTGTATCATGGACTTTTAACCCCTATAATCAAGTAATTTTGCCTCATCAAAATTGTGACATCTAAATGATACCAAAAGTCTATTTTTTGGCTAAGAAATACCAGAACTGACCATAGAAATTTGATTATCAGGTTCTAGGTATTCCATACATTATTTCAAGTTAAGAAAAGCTCAAAAATCTCAATATTCATAAAAGATCTAAGCTCTTTTTATACCGAAATCACTATCACTAGCAAAAGGGTGGCCAGTCACCATCAAGTACTCCTTCATTGGTGGTGGCATGCTCCCCCATGCACAAGATTTATACTCCTTCAGTAAGAGCCTGACACATGTCTAATATACAGGTACTCAACCACACCTAAACACAATAATCTTATCCTTATCCAAAGTTAATCCTCTCTACCAACCACAAAATGACACGTGTCGACCTTATCACGATCTCCCACCTATCAAAGCTACATCATTGCCACAAGGCACAATGGAAGAGTGACAAGTCATCAATAAGGCGAGATTTCCTTCATGACAAGCTCTTCAACTCACCATTCGAGCTTTTAAGCTCCCCCAATTGAGCTCCTCAATTCACCTTCAAGTTCCTTAACTCATCATTTGTTTCTCAACTCATCATTCAAGCTCCTCAGCTCATAAAATCCTTTGAGCTCCTCAATTTGCTTCACCCTTTAAGCTCTTCAACTCGATTCTTTATTCAACACATATACCCAGTTACTAGTTGGTTAAAGATTAACTGAGTCAATTAAACCAAATCGATTCAACACTTTCCTAAGGTTTTTGGGTACTCTCTTTCATATTTTGAAGTCAAAATTTGCAAATTTGACTCATAACATGGAATTTTAGTATATTCTCCTTTTAATTTAAGGGAAAAATCAGTCAATGGATTGTAAAAGGTCATTTTTTTTAGTTCATAACTCATTTTATGGGTCTAAAGACATTTCTATGCCACTTTAGGAAAAAATGAAAAAAGACTTATATAAGGCTAGGGGAAAGACTGCGAGGTAACTCATTGCAAGAGTGAGAAAGATCTAGTAAGGCTAAGTGAAAGTCAATAAGGCAACTCCCTACACGAGGGAGAAAGACCTAGTAAGGCTAGGTGAAAGACAACGAGACACCAAAGACCTAGTTCGGCTAGGCAAAAAACAATGAGGCATTGAAGATCTCTAGGCGAGGTGGATTTTTAAAATCCTCTATCAACTAGAGATATTATTGTTTAAGACCTCTTTCGGCGAGGCATATTATTTGAAAGTCTTTAAGTGAGGTGGATTTCAAAAGTCTTATGAGTGAGGCATATTTTGTATCAAAGACCTAATTTAGTTAGGAAAAAGATTAAAAGTGTAATACCCTAGAAAAATCTACCATAATTATATGATTAAAGTTCTCAGTATGTGGTTTGAAATTATCAAAATGACTAAAGATAATTTTAGAAACTCAGTTAGAGAGAAAATAAAAAACTTTTTTGGAAATCGTTGTTGTCGATATCGCTACCGAGAAAATAGCAGTCTGGTCGACAGATAAATTTCTGATTCTGACTAGGAGTAAATGATTATATATATGCATGTGTAAATAAAATAAAAATAAAGAGGTAAAAAATATTTAGGATCACTGAAAAAGTAAGTAATGGTAAAACCGTAAATAAATAGAACTTTAGGGATATATTGGAATTTGGACTGTCTGAGTTTCAGAATAGTTCTGAAACTATTTTTATAATAAAGTATAAATAAAATAAGATATTTGAATATTTACTTTCAAATCCAAATTCCAACAGAACTGTCAGAATAAATTACAAAATGAAATGTGGCAAAAATATAATTTAAGGAAAGTTTAAGGACTAAAATAAAATTTATCAAATATGACTTACTATATAAGCTATACTTAGAAATTTTTTAGCCATCTTCTTCCCCATTCTTGTCCGAAAATTCCATTTCTTTTCCCATCCATTTTCCTTCAATTTTGTTAAGGAAAATCAATGGAAACTTGAAACAAATCACATATTTTCCATCCTCCATCCATTTGCTACCTTGGAAATCAAGAAATTTCAAGAAACCAAACACTTGAAATTTTCGGCCATTTCATCAAATTGAGGTAAATTGTTGCTTTATTTGATTTTATGGTTAATTTAGGTTTATTAGATATTAATTAGATTGCGTGATATGTTTAATTGCATCAATTGATGCATATAACATTTTTTTTTCAATTTTCAAATCCTAAACCTAAGTTTTATGAACTAGCTTAGTGATTTTGAGTTAGTATATGTAAATTGGATATAGAATATATTAATTGGAAGTTAATTGATGAGTTATTTATGGTTGGTTTGTTGTAGAAAATTCATTTGAAAAAATTTGCCATTTTTACCTACTTTGAAGAATTGGAGGTAAATCAATTTTGGTGGCTTATTTGAAGTGTTAGATGAGTCTTTTATGCATCCTTTATCATGCCTAAAGTATTAAATTAAAGTTTTAAATTCATCTCCAAAAGTACCATAGTGGCCGAACTATATTAGGGCATTTTTGCCTTTGGTTTTTGCTTCATTTTAGCTTGTTTTCCTAAGCCAATTTGATCCATTTAATGTTATTTATTGTTGTGTTTATAATGCCTATGGAATTGCCTATAATGTATGTTGATGTTGATAATTGGGGCAATATTGGAGTTACACCAAAACCTTGTCAAAATATCATTTTATTATTGCACACCAAGTGTTCGATAAAATGCCTATATCAAAAATTCATAGGCCAACCATTTGAATGCCATCATCGCCAGCGACAATGGCATGCCAATTGTGTCAATTTTTTGTTCATAAATGACCAACTTATGTTATATCCTATTGTTGGTTGCTAAACCTTTGGTCATTGTATAATTATTTGTTATTGCTATTCCTTTAGTTCTATTGCTAATTGAATTGATTGATGATGGATTATTGATACTTAGTGATACCATTATTGTGCAATGGAATCTATTGACTTGTTTCTATTGATTCCGATGTGATTTGATAGAGCTGTTGCCCCGACAGGATAGTGGGTACATACTGTCGGTATTGTGCACATTGTATATTTATGCCATAGTTGGGAAGGGTTATCAGTCCTAATCATAAGGCTTGATCCGTCTTATATTTATTGATATGAGATTGATATATATTTGACACATAATCTATATATTTCATGGCTCTATATTTGTCTTGTCCATGTGATATACCTTTCTTTGATATAAGTACTGACTTTTCAGTCATTTCTGTACTTAATTCTGTATCCAGAGATTTTTGAGCAGATTTATTTATTTATTTCATCTGCCTATTGTTTATTGATATTCTATTATCTATTTATTGGTCTATGCATATTAGATTCACTAAGTATCTTATATACTCACCCTCTCACTGTTTCCCATCTCCAGGTATTTTGACTCTCTGTAGATTCTGCAGTATTTATATCAGTGTAATTATATAAACACTGTATTATTTTTGTATGTTCATATCCTATCTACTCCATGTGTTATGTATGGTATAGTTAGTTTATGAACATGTATGTAGGGATTATATTGGAGTATAATTAATGATATGATATGATGATATTACAGTCATTTGCAGTAAAATTTACAGACAGATTATGGATTGACAAAATGAATAGTAATTAGGTATATAAATAATAAATTGATGATAATAGATGATTACACGTGATAATGGATTTTATAGGTGTCGGTTGCCTCTGGTATCTTCCGCATCCTAGGACAGTCGCGTCCCGAGAATGGGTCGTGACAGAAAGGCACCAAAAGAACTAGTTCAACTAGACAAAAGATCGTGTGATGAGGTATATTATTTAAGACTTCTCTTGGCGAGGAACATTACACAGAGACCTCCAGGTGAGGTGGATTTGTAAAGTTCTTTATCATTGAGACATATTATTTAAGACCTTTCTCAGCGGGACACGTTACTTAAAGATCTTAAGGTGAGATGGATTTATAAATCCTCTATTAGTGAGGCATATTATTGTCCAAAGATGTAGTAAAATCTAGGCGGAAGTTTGAGAGGCACCTGAAGATCTAGTGAGCTTTAGATGAAATTAAGTGAAGCAATTAAAGACTTAATAAACTCTAGGCAAATGTCTATGAGGTACCAAAAACCTAGTTCAAACTAAGTAAAAGACCATCAGGCACTGAAGATCTCAAAATGAGTTGGATTTCTAAAATCCTCTATCGACGAGGCATATTCTTTAAGACCTCTCAGTAAGGCATATTATTTGAAGACTTTATGGTAAGGTGAATTTTTTAAAGTCCTTTGTCAATAAGACATATTATTATTTAATACCTATTTTGACAAGGCATATTATTCAAAGACATCTAGAAAAGGTGGATTTCCAAAAGTCCTATATCGATAATGCATATTATAATTTAAGACCTCTCTCGGCAAGGCATATTATTTTACGATCTTCAGTGAGATAGATTTCTAAGTCCTCTATTAAGGAGACATATTATTGTCTAAAGACCTCTTTCATTAAGATACCTAATTATATAACACCTCTATGCAAGATGATATTTCTAAAGACCTCTATCATCGAGATACCACATCAAATATGACCTCCACGTGAGATGAGATTTCTTAAATCTTCTATCAACGAGCATATTAATATATAGGTCCTCTATTAAAAAGGAATATTATTATTTATTATCTATCAATGAGATATATTATCTAAAAATCTTTACGTGAGATAGATTTCTAAAGACTTCTCAGTGAGACATATTAGACCACTATTGGTAAGACATGTTATTCAAAACTTATAAGAAAGGATAATCTTGAAGCTATTTAAAAGATTTGAAGTTGTTTGGAAGATTTAAATATTTGAAGTTATTTGGAAGATTTGAAGATATTTAGAAAACTTGAAGCTTTTAGAAATCTATAAATCTAAATATTGTGACATCGAAAACTTGAAGCTATTTGGAACCTATAAGTCCAAGTATCATGGCATTGAAAACCTAAAGCCATTGGCTAAAGCCATTGGAAACTTATATATATATATATACACCATTATGTGGCAACCATACAATGATCATCTACATGTTTCATATATAAGCCCATAGTATCGAGCTCCTCAGTTCACTTTTCTATTCAGGCACCAAGTAGCCTCCACATCGAGTTTCTTAGCTTTCATCTCTATTCAAGCACTCAATTGTTTTCATATTGAGCTCCTTAGCTCGCTTCTCTTTTTAGGCATCCAGTTGCCTTCATACTGAGCTCCTTAGTTCATCTCTCTTTAGGCACCCAACTACCACTCTATTCGAGCTATTCAACTCGTCTCTCTACTTAAGCTCCTCAACTCTCCTTTCTCTCTTCAAGTAGTTAATTACCTCTATATCGAGCTCTTTAACGCCAACCTCTTTATTCATACATCCAACATCCTCATCTTTGAGCTCATAAGCTCACATCTCTATCCAGGCATCCGGTTGTCTCTATATCGAGCTTGTCACCTCTTTAATACCAACCACATTATCTCTCTTCTCTATTAAGGAGTCCACCTACCTTCAGATCAAGCTCTTAGCTCTCCTATCTATTCAGGCATCCAGCTACCTTCAAATTGAGCTTCTCAAATTGCCTCTCTATTTAGATGCCCAACTGTCTCCATATCGAGCTCTTAAGCTTGCCTCTTTCAAGCATCTAAGTGCATCCACATTAAGCCTTGTAACTCACTCCTATATCAACCCTCAATTTGGCTCCCTTATATGCAGTGTGGATAAATCTCGTCATACTAAGATCATTTGTTTTCTCTCTTAGCCCACTCCTCGATACACTCGGATCAAACTAGAGAGTGGAGGGGCTTTGACGCAAGATAAAAATAACTGACTAATTGGAATAGAATAAAAGTAGCCCACTGCGGAAGTATGTTGTCTACATGAATTAGGGGCATGACCTTTAAGTTCGCAAATCTACTAAGACCCTCAGTTTGGCCAAAATGGACTTGCGAGCTCTAAGTAGTTTGATGACATGGAAGCTCGGAACTGAGCTTCAAATAGCTTGAATCCCTCACAAAGATGCTCCAACTTGAATAAAAACATTTCGTTGGGCTCTTCCTACACAAAAAGCTCTAATGGTGCTTTCACCCTTAAGAAATGTGACTCGTGTTAGAATAAGACGGTGAACATGTGCATGCCAATGATATCACCCCTTGATGGAGACCAGCAAGAGTTGTATTTTTCTATATTTGTATTTTTATATTTTTGATATTTTTTATTTTATTTATTTAATTTTGGTAGGATTCTTATTTTTAGGTGTTATTTAAGATATTATATTTATTTCCCTATTTAAGTTAGTTTTGATTTATTTTCTTTATTTATGTAAATATGGTGATTTGTTTCTTTTTTGGAATCAATTACTATATTAAACTACTAGGATTTTAGAAGTTATTTTCTATATATAATCATATAAATCTTAGGGTTAATGGAGTTTGGATTTCAATTAAAAATAACATTTTTATTTGAAAGTTGTTCCTTCCAATTTTCGGTATTCTTTTTTGAATCAATGAACTTTGATGCTTATTAGTCTGGTATTCATTTAGAATCGACAAACTTTTAAAAGGCTTCTGCTACGTCAGTTGGAATCAGAGCTAGCGCTCGTTCCTTCAAAAGCCATGCCACCAAGGAGAGGATGCCAAGCTACACCTGTAGAGGATATTTATTACCATGATGGAACAACTTAGATGATTCAACGTATCACAAACCACATGAAGGAACGTATGACACAAATGATGGATCGGTTAATCCAATGGGTGAATGAACTTTTGAGAGATCAAATATTAATCTTCATGCCTCAAAAACAATGTCAATTGTCAATTGGATTTACCTGCAGTATTTGATGATTATCCTAATGAAAAAATATCAGTACCTACTATAATAGTTCCATCATCTATGGAAAATCATAATAATATCGAGGAATCGCAGCAGACCACAATATAAATTCATAAGAGATAAGAATATTATTGTGAAGATCCACTCACAAATATTTTTTCTACTGTTTCTGATTCTTTTTTCCTTAAAAGAATTTTAATTGAAAGTTATATTAAAAATTAATGGACTGATTTGATGGAAAATATAATGAATATTGGAAAATTTCATATTCTTTATGAGTATGTTCAAATGAGAATAAAAAAATATATCGTCTCAAATTTGAGGATGAATTTTCTATACCATAGAGAGAATGATGGAGACCATCAAGAGTTGTGTTTTTCTAAATTTGTATTTTTATATTTTTGGTATTTTTTATTTTCCTTATTTAATTTTTGTAGGATACTTAATTTTAGGTACTATTTAAGATATTATATTTATTTCACTATTTAAGTTAGTTTTGATTTATTTTTCTTATTTAAAGTTTTGATTTATTTTTCTTATTTATGTACATATGGTGATTTATTTCCTTTTTGGAATCAATTATCATATTAAACTACTGAGATTTTAGAAGTTATTTTTTATATATAGTCATGTAAATTTTAGGGTTAAGGGAGCTTGGATTTGAATTAAAAATAACATTTATGTTTGAAAATTGTTTATTTCAATTTTCGATATTCTTTTTAGAATCAACGAATTTTGATACCTATTTATCTGGTAATCATTTAGAATCAATAGACTCTTAAAAGGTTTTCGCTACGTCAGTTGGTATTAGAGCTTGCGCTCGTTCCTTGAAAAGTCATGCCACCAAGAAGAGGACGTCAAGCTATACCTGTAGAGGAGGTTTATTACCGTGACGCAACAACTCAGATGGTTTAATGTATCACAAACCACATGGAGAAACGCATGACACAAATGATGGATCAATTAACCTAATGGGTGAATGAACTTTTGAGAGATCAAATATTTATCTTCATGCCTCTGAAACAATGTCAATTGTCAATTGAGATTTACCTGCAGTATTTGATAATTATCCTAATGAAAAAATATCAGTATTTACTATAATAGTTCCATCATCTATGAAAAATCATAATAATATCGAGGAATCGCAGCAGACCACAATATCAATTCGTAAGAGAGAAGAATATTATTGTGAATATCCATTCACAAATATTTTCTACTATTTTTTATTCTCTTTTCCTTAAAAGAATTTTAATTGAAAGTTATATTAAAAATTATTGGACTGATTTGATGGAAAATAGAATGAATATTAGAAAATTCCATAATCTTTATGAGTAATTTCAAATGAGAATAAAATAATATATCGACTCAAATTCGAGGATAAATTTTCTATACCTTAGAGAGAATGATGGGCCAACAAGAGTTGTGTTTTTCTATATTTATATTTTTATATTTTTGATATTTTATATTTTCCTTATTTAATTTTGGTAAGATACTTATTTTTAGGTGCTATTTAAAATATTATATTTATTTCACTATTTAAGTTAGTTTTGATTTATTTTCCTTATTTATGTAAATATGGTGATTTGTTTCTTTTTTCGAATCAATTACCATATTAAAATGGTGATTTGTTTCTTTTTTCGAATCAATTACCATATTAAACTACTAGGATTTCAGAAGTTATTTTATATATATAGTCATGTAAATTTTAGGGTTAAGGGAGTTTAGATTTGAATTAAAAATAACATTTCTATTTGAAAGTTGTTTCTTCCAATTTTCAGCATTCTTTTTTGAATCAACGAACTTTGATGCCTATTAGTCTGGTATTCATTTAGAATCAACAGACTCTTAGAAGGCTTTCACTATGTTAGTTGGTATCAAAATTTGCGCTCGTTCCTTGAAAAGTCATGCCATCAAGAAGAGGACGTCAAGCTATACCTATAGAGAATGTTTATTACCGTGATGCAACAACTCAGATGGTTCAACGTATCACAAACCATATGGAGGAACGTATGACACAAATGATGGATTAGTTAACCCAATGGGTGAATAAACTTTTGAGAGATCAAATATTTATCTTCGTGCCTCAAAAACAATGTCAATGTCAATTGTCAATTGAGATTTACCTGCAATATTTGATGATTATCCTAATGAAAAAATATCAGTATTTACTATAATAATTACATCATCTATGGAAAATCATAATGATATCGAGTAATCACAGCAGATCACAATACAAATTCATAAGAGAGAAGAATATTATTGTGAAGATCCATTCACAAATATTTTTTCTACTATTTCTGATTCTTTTTTCCTTAAAAGAATTTTAATTGAAAGTTATATTAAAAATTATTGGACTGATTTGATGGAAAATATAATGAATATTGGAAAATTCCATATTATTTATGAGTATTTTCAAATGAGAATAAAAAAATATATCGACTCAAATTCGAGGATGAATTTTCTATATCCTAGAGAGAATGATGGAGACCAACAAAAGTTGTGTTTTTATATATTTATATTTTTATATTTTTGGTATTTTTTTATTTTCCTTATTTAATTTTAGTAGGATACTTATTTTTAGGTACTATTTAAGATATTATATTTATTTCACTATTTAAGTTAGTTTTGATTTATTTTCCTTATTTATGTAAATATGGTGATTTGTTTCCTTTTTGGAATCAATTACCATAGTAAACTACTAGGATTTCAAAAGTTATTTTCTATATATAATCATGTAAATTTTAGGGTTAAGGGAGCTTGGATTTGAATTAAAAATAATATTTTTGTTTGAAAATTGTTTCTTGCAATTTTCAGTATTCTTTTTTGAATCAATTGTAATACCCTAGGATGCCCCATCTTATAAGCATGATTTAATTCTCAGTTTATGGTTTGAAAGTATTGAAATAATGGAAAATAATTTTAGAGACACAATTATAATGCAAATGAAATAATTTTTTGGATATCATCGGTGTCGAGAACACTATCGGGAAAATAACAGTCTGGCAAATTTAAAATTTTTTGATCATAACTTGGAGGGATTAAATAAGTTAATTTTATATGAAATTATGGTGAAAATAAAGAGTTAAAAAATATTTTGGAACACTGAAAATATTAGTAATGACAAAATTATAAATAAAGGCAACTTTGAGGGTAATTTTGAAAATTTCCTGTTCGGGATCCAGAAATGACCCAGAACTATTTTTAAATGATATAAAAATTTAAAATAAAGTATTTCACTCTCCATACTTGAGGTTACATCTAAACAGAATAGACAGAATAAATTAAAAAAAGTTTTGGATAAAAAATACAAATAAGGTAAATTTTGGGCCAAAAGTACAATTAAACAAAGTTGTGGGACCCACCCTTTCTAGAAATAGAGCTAGGTGGTTGGATATAGTGGTGGAGGGGGTGAATTTTTAATAGAAAATAATTAATTGATTTATTAATTAATTAAATATGTGACAAATCACCAAAAATCTAGATATTTCTATTATTTTTATCTTCAATTTTTTTTTGTTGGCTTTTGAAAAGATGATAAGTATATGTTGGCTGCCATTTTTGGAGAGGAGAATCGAACCATGGAGGTGAGAAAAACCAAAGAAATTAATCTTCCAACCTTTCCAAAGAATCAACTAAAAATAGATACGAAATTGAAGAAGAAAAAAGCTTTATGAAGAAAATATGTTAGAAAAATTGTGTTAAACCTTTTGGTTGAGCAAAAAGAAGTGGGATTCAAGAATTTTGATTTGAGGTAATGATTCTAAACTTATCATTTTAATTATATTTAAGAGTTCTGAGGTTTGATTTGGCAAATAATTGAGGTAATTAAATTAAAAATATAAAGAATGAGCTAGGGTTTATATAGTTTCTGAAATTTAATTTGAGGCAGTAATTTGTGGTTAATATTCCGAAATTTTAATGACTGAATTTGAGGATAGTTAAAACATTAAAGTTGTAGATAAATATGTTATTTAGACTTATGTAAAAGGAATTTGTGAAATTCAAAGTTAGGGAAGAGTTATTCAGTAAAAACTGTGACTGCCTTGGAATTAGATTTTCTAGAAAATGCTACTTTATTTTTATTGTACATAATGATAGAGACAAAATTAGAAGAAGTGTTCAACATAAAAAGTGTTCATTTATGTCTTATCTATAATTATATAATTTTTTTTTTCAATTGGATTTATGGTTTATGATATATTATGTCATAAGTATAGACTGCCCATAATAACTGATGAACAGAACATAGGTTACATGATTCTATAGATATGAGGACCTTAAATTCTGAATTAGAGGAAGTATCAAACATGAAAGATGTTAATTTTTGTGTTATCTAAATGAATATAAAATGTTTTGGTAATTTAATGAGTACGGAATTAATTATAGATATGGAAACAGGGTATGTCTGGATAAAGAGTTTCAGGACAGTAGTTTAAATTTGGAAATTCACTAATAATTGTACAGTGATTCAAAAATTCTGAAATTTGGATATGTTATAATTTTATGTGTCTATTTTTAATATAAAAAGTAATTACAGTAATTGGTTAAGTATTGATTGAGTTATTAGCAAAGGAACAATACTTGCCATAATAAGATTTATAGACAGAATGCAGGCAGCAAGACTAGTTGTAGCACTAAGTTTAAATTAACACCATAAATTATGTAGTAATGATTTTAATATGAATTTTGGATATGTTAGAACCTATATATTAAGTTTAATTAGAAATAAGAATTTAAGCAATTGGATAAGTATAGATTGAGTTAGAGATAGAAATATGAGAACTGCCAGTAAAGAATTTTGCACAGAAAAACCCTAGTAACTTGAAAATTTGAGAAATTTTCTTTAATATAAATATAAGTAATGTAAGTTTATGTTAAATAGTATCTAAATAGAAATTAATTGGATATATAGAGTCAAGAATGAATAAGAGACAAGATGGGTACCAAAAGAGATAAGGCAAAGAATCAAGGATAAAGGAAAAGGGAAATGTTCAAATTATAAGCTAAGGTGAGTAATGTATACATTATTATGCATACCTATATTTTAAATTTTTAACCCAATGAGTATGTTTCCTTCCTGATTAAATGTCATTTTGTTATTGTTGATCATTCTTTGATCTTCCTAAAGATTGAAATTTATCCATATTCATTGATTGCTATTGATATTGAAATGTCTTTTGTGTACTGATTGATAAGTAAACCCGTGTAATGAAAGTCATTGTACCGAAATATTCTTAATACATACTTGATATTGTTATTGATTCCCATTGGCCTATTTACACGTAGATTTAACAGAGCTACCGCTCCGACAGAGTCGTGGGGATATACTGTCGGCGATGTGCATATTGTATTATTGATGCCCTAGCTGGGAAGGGTTATGGTCCTGGCCATAAGATTTTATCAGTCTTATGTTTATTGATACTGATATTACTGGAGACTGTATGTTCGCATATAGTCCATACTGATACTACTGGAAATTATATATTTACATATAGTTCATCCCTTTATCTGTTTTATCTACATGATATGAGTATTGTTTACCTGTTCATTGATTCCAAACTTATATCTTATTGCTTACTGTTAATATCTTTTATTATCATATGCTTATATCTCATATATAATGATGTATGCATGCTCATTGAGTATTTTTATATTCACCCTATAGTGATTTGTAATTTTTACAGGGATGAGATAGAGGAAGATGATTCCAAGTCAATTTCTTTTGCGACTTGGAATATCAAGTACAACAAGGTAAAATTTTATTCTTTAAAGGTCATGAGTGTCAACTCTTAGAACTCCATGGTACTATGTATAATTAGATGATTGAGTATTATAATGATGTATGAACAGTGTAATATTTAATATTACAGTGACGTTCAAAATGTAATGTGTAATGCATAATGATTGAAAATGTCAATGATAATAAAGTGACAAAGACAGTGACAGAGGTAAATGATAAAATAAAATTTCATGTTTTGAAAAAGATTTAGAAGTTGTTATGTAGGACTGTTGAACTGTGAAGTTGAGGGTATAAGGTTGGCAAATTATTGGGAGTATAAAATAATTTTTAGTACATGCTGTATAATTTTTGAGAGACCCGATTTTGGGTTTAGAATAGCATTAAAATTACAAAGGAGACTCTGGCAAAATTTCTGTAAAATTTATAAGTAATAAATGGGATTTAAATATTGATTAATATTGATTGAATGATTAATAAATGGACTGTTCATGGGTTTTACGGGTTTTCGGTGACCTTAAGTCTACCCGTGCCCTAGGACCGTTGCGGCCCAAAAGTGGGTCGTGACATCAACGAACTTTGATTTCTGTTAGTCTGGTATTCATTTTGAATCAACAGACTCTTAGAAGGCTTCCACTACGTCAGTTGGTATCAGAGCTTATGCTCGTTTCTTGAAAAGTCATGCCACCAAGGAGAGGACATCAAGCTATACCTATAGAGGAGGTTTATTACTGTGACGCAACAATTCAGATGGTTCAACGTATCACAAACCATATGGTGGAACGTATGACACAAATGATGGATCAGTTAACGCAATGGGTGAATGAATTTTTGAGAGATCAAATATTTATCTTCATGCCTCAGAAACAATGTCAATTGTCAATTGAGTTTTACCTGCAGTATTTGATAATTATCCTAATAAAAAAATATCAGTATCTATTATAATAGCTCCATCATCTATGGAAAATCATAATAATATCGAGGAATCGCAGCAGACGACAATACAAATTCATTAGAGAGAAGAATATTATTGTGAAGATCTATTCACAAATATTTTTTCTACTGTTTCTCATTCTTTTTTTCTTAAAAGAATTTTAATTGAAAGTTATATTAAAAATTATTGGACTGATTTGATGGGAAACATAATGAATATTGAAAAATTTCATATTTTTTATGAGTATTTTCAAATGAGAATAAAAAAATATATCGACTCAAATTCGAGGATGAATATTCTATACCCTAGAGAGAATGATGGAGACCAACAAGAGTTGTGTGTTTATATATTTGTATTTTTATATTTTTTGTATTTTGTATTTTTCTTATTTAATTTTGGTAAGATACTTATTTTTATGTGCTATTTAAGATATTATATTTATTTCACTATTTAAGTTAGTTTTGATTTATTTTTCTTATTTATGTAAATATGGTGATTTATTTCCTTTTTGAAATCAATTACCATATTAAACTACTAAGATTTCAGAAGTTATTTTCTATATATAGTCATGTAAATTTTAGAGTTAAGGGAGTTTGGATTTGAATTAAAAATAACATTTCTGTTTGAAAGTTGTTTATTCCAATTTTCAATATTCTTTTTTGAATCAACGAACTTTGATACCTATTAGTCTGGTATTTATTTAGAATCAACAGACTCTTAGAAGGCTTCCACTACGTTAGTTGGTATCAGAGCTTGCGCTCGTTCTTTGAAAAGCCATGCCACCAAGGAGAGGATGTCAAGTTATACCTGTAGAGGAGGTTTGTTACTGTGATGTAACAACTCAGATGGTTCAACGTATCACAAACCATATGGAGGAACATATGACACAAATGATGGATCAGTTAACCCAATGGGTGAATGAACTTTTGAGAGATCAGATATTTATCTTCGTGCCCCAGAAACAATGTCAATTGTCAATTGAGATTTATATGCAGTATTTGATGATTATTCTAATGAAAAAATATTAGTATCTACTATAATAGTTCCATCATCTATGAAAAATCATAATAATATCGAGAAATCGCAGCAAACCACAATACAAATTCATAAGAGAGAAGAATATTATTATGAAGATCCATTCACAAATATTTTTTTTACTGTTTCTGATTCTTTTTTCCTTAAAAGAATTTTAATTGAAAGTTATATTAAAAATTATTGGACTAATTTGATGGGAAATATAATGAATATTGAAAAATTTCATATTTTTTATGAGTATTTTTAAATGAGAATAAAAAAATATATCCACTCAAATTCGAGGACAAATTTTCTATACCCCAGAGAGAATAATGGAGACCAACAAGAGTTGTGTTTTTCTATATTTGTATTTTTATATTTTTGGTATTTTATATTTTTCTTATTTAATTTTGGTAGGATACTTATTTTTAGGTACTATTTAAGGTATTATATTTATTTCATTATTTAAGTTAGTTTTGATTTATTTTCCTTATTTATGTAAATATGGTGATTTGTTTCCTTTTTGGAATCAATTACCATATTAAACTACTAGGATTTCAGAAGTTATTTTCTATATATAGTCATGTAAATTTTAGGGTTAAGGGAGTTTGGATTTGAATTAAAAATAATATTTCTGTTGGAAAGTTATTTCTTCTAATTTTCGATTCTGGTATTCATTTAGAATCAACATAATCTTAGAAGGTTTCCGTCATGTCACCCCTCCATAGTACTCAAGTACATGCATGGTGTCAGAAGATTGACACGGGAAAGATTGCTTGTCCTATCAATTTAAACTTCTCCTCTCCTCTCTGTCATTACGATACTGCCACCTCGCTTATTTCCATCCCTCGATCTATGTGAACCACCATAAAAGGAAGATTATAACTCATGCAAGTAAGTTGACTCTCACTAAAAACTCTATACAAGAACTAGGAAGAGACTTGTTCTTCTTCCTCTAAATTCTTTCATCTTCAAGCCTACTAACTTAAGTATCGGAGGCTTCCCACCAGGTCATCCCCGGAGAATTTCTAATATTTCTTTTTTTTTTTTATAGGTTTTACCCCTTACTTCCAGGCCATAGACTTTCAATTTCTGGAATGAGGTAATTTTGCCTTATTCTTTAGAATTAAATCATAATAGAGTATGTTAACAAATTTCTATCTATAAATTATTTGTGTTTTAATGGATTGAGAAAATGAATTTAATGAAAAATGTGAAAATTTGTTTGTAATATTTTTGTTATCTATGCTAAAATAAAATGTCTTGAGAATATATATTACAATATAAGTCAAGACCATTAAATTCAATTTGAGAAACAACAAGACTAAAATATTTTATTTGCCAAATATTTACTCAACTTGCTAAGGACATGCAGTCGTGATTTTATAAAAAGAAATTATCGTCTTAAAATAATATTGGATGGTGAGTGTACTTTACGGAAGTAACTTAAATAAGGGACGATAACACCAAAACTATGGCTCCAATTAAACGGAACAATAACTAATATAATTTGTTTTGTTTTTTTTTTGGGGTTAAATAATTTCTTTCAGAGCAAAAATAATTTCTTTTCTGCCTTATCTTCACTCTTCACTATAAAACAAATAACTAACTGAATACACTCTCATTGATTTGTTCAATAACAGGCCTTAAAGATCTGCAAAAAGAGAGAGATCGATCAATGGAAGAATCATTTCCCATGAATAGTGGAGATGGGCATTACAGTTATGCCAAGAACTCCCACAGACAGGTAAATGACTGTGTTTATAATAATATTGTTGTTATTTTTTTATGTAGAAAGATGCTCAAATTTGTTTATGACTTTTTTTTTCCTAAATATTGATGAGTGAGAGTCTATTTGGATTAGTAATTATCAATAAACTTTTAATTTTGTAATATCTGAGTCATCAATTGGACTGTGAGATATTGAGTTGGAGCTCTAATGGAGCTCAATATATATATTAACCAACAATTTGATGTTCAAAAGTAGTTAATCATGACCATTGACGAAATTAGGGGGACTAGGGGAACTTTGATCCCTTTAAAATTTTTAAATATATATATGTATATATGTAAATTTTTAATTAATTCTTTTAAAAAAATTATATATAATTAATGACAATAAAATTACATGTAAATTTTTAATTTCTTAAAAAAATTATATATAATTTATAGAATTAATTAATATTTTCTACTAATTTAACTTTGATCATTTTAACGAAATTTTCTAATTCCCCCATTCATCGTGAAAATTTTATATTTTTGTCATGTAGAAAGAAGCAGCAAATGGAGCAATATCAATGTTGATTGGGGGGATTATTGAAAACCTTGATATGGAAAATATTGTTCCTTCAACCAAATTTACAATTGCAGATTTTGGTTGTTCAATAGGACCCAATACATTCATTTCAGTAGACAATATTATAGAAGGAGTAACACAGGCACACAAAATCAATGGCAATTCCAATAATATCTTGCCGGAATTTCAAGTATATTTCAATGACCATGTTTCAAATGATTTCAATACTCTGTTTGCTAATCTTCCTTCAAATAGGAAATATTTTGGTGTTGGAGTTCCAGGTTCTTTTCATGAAAGATTGTTTCCAAAATCATCTCTGAACTTCGCCTATTCGGCATTTGCACTGCAATGGCTTTCCAGGGCACCACAAGAGTTGAATGATTTGAGTTCTCCAATCTGTAATAAGGGTAGAATTCATTATGTAAATGCACCTAATGAAATTGTTGAAGCCTACTCTGCTCAATATGCGATGGACATTGAATCTTTTCTAGGCGCTAGAGCAGAAGAGCTTGCTCCTGGTGGATTAATGGCAATCGTTATCCCTGGACGTCCTAATGGTACTCTTCCCTCACAATTTTCAATTGGAAAGCTTTTTCTTCTTGTGGAATCCTGCCTACTAGACATGGCAAATGAGGTATGCAAAGATAATAAGCTTTCATGGATTTTTTTATGATTTTAGACAATAGCCAATATGACTTATAAGTAAACCTGTTTGTGCATAGGGTCACAGATTTTACTTTGTAAAAATATGAGAGTTGGACATGTTAGATTTTTAAAACATTTAATATTTTCAAAATTCAGACCCGACTCATAAATATATGACTTATAAATAAATAAATTTTGAAATGTATTTTATAGAGCACAATTAATTCTTGCCAAATTCACAACTTTAATCACTTATTTCCTTATTATAAGCTTTAGAGTCATGATCTTATCACTTGAAAACTCTTGTTATATTTGATAGGGTTGCTATTATAAGAGTTTCTCATCCATTATATTAGATTTTCTATAGAGATTAGTGTTTTAATTCAAAATAATTACTTAGCTTATCGTTAAATACATATTATCCTAAACAATAAAATTAGGACCGATTCTCAAAGCTAAAAAATAAAAAAACTCAAAATAATTACTATCAATTCTTATTATTTAGTTTCTCATTCCACAAAAATATATTAAGGAATTATATAAAAAAAAATACATATAAAGGGTATACAAAGAATTGAATTTGCTCATTTTTTTTTATAATTTTGTTTTTCAACATTTATTTGGGTTTGTCATACTTCTTTTTTTTTTTTTTTTTTTTTTAATTTCCTTTTCAGGGAATACTAAGTAGGGATAAAATAGATTCATTCAACTTGCCAATATACAACCCTTCAATAGAAGAGATAACAAGCATAATAAAAAAGAATGGAAAGTTTAGCATTGCCAAATTGGAAGAAATGCCAAATAGCAAATCTGGAATCAGAATGCTGACAACAAGAGAGTGTAGATCTGGCCTTGAAACCATTCTCGAAACCCGTTTTGGAAGTGAACTTACCGGAGAACTATTTCATAGATATGATGCAAAATTTTCAGAGCTTTTCTCAACCACAACTGTTAATGATATTGCTATTGGATTGTTTATCCTTCTCAAGCGACATCTTTGAATAAAAGCAAACTCTGCTTTGTAACAACTCATGTCAAGAATTCAATTCAATTTCAATTGAATTCTATTAATAAAATGTTATTCAATTAATAATAAAATTTATGTCTTTGAAGTCATAGAATTCATATAAATTTTAATAAAATTTAATTCAATTAATGATAAAATTCATGTTTTTAAAATGATATGATTCATTTTAATGTTATTATTTAAAATAATTTAAAAGTAAAATATATAATTATTTTCTCATTTTATCTTTATATATATATATATATATATAGAAAGAACCATGTTTAACTTAAATTAGAAATTTTTAGATTTTTTATTATTATTTTCATTAAATAAACTGAAATTTTATAAAATCTTTTTATTTTGATATGATTTTATTTTTTAAATGTGACTTTTAATTCAAATGAATTTAATTATATTAGTTATATTTTTGAAAATATCAAATTAATAAAATAGAATTTAATTCCAAATGAGAATATATGTCTTGTAACTAATATTAACGTTTGAGTTGAAAATTTTGAAATTTATTAAAATTCATATAATTAAAAATTTAAATTTTTTATTTCATTAATTTATAAAATTTCACTTGTTTAAAATAAAAATGAAATTTATGGATTTTAATGATATTTTTATAATTAAAAAATAATTTATAAACTCTTTCATTTATTAAAATGAGATATTTTTTAAAAATATATATTTTATATGAGATTTCAAAAATCCTAAAAAATGAGAAATTGTAATGGATGATAATTTTTAAATAATTCATGAATTTTGACTATTTTTTTTACTAACTAAATAATAAATTTTAACAAAATTTATGAATTTTTAAAAAAATTTTATTTAAATTTCTCAATTAAAATATTATTTTAATCTTATAGTAAGATAATACTATTTAAAAAATGGACGCAACGCTTTGGAATTTCACTTATGTTAAATTCTTTATCTCAATGCTAGAAAACAAAATCTCTTCTATCATAATTTATTTTTGATAAAATAAATCTCTTTTCTTTTTTCTTTTTTATTATTATTTTGAATCATGATCCTTTATGATATTAAGAAAGTCTCAACTACCATTGAAAGTAATTTGCGTGGACATTGCAACAACTTCGTGATCATGACATGGACATGACATGCTCTACTTTGAAAATAGTTCCTTCCATTTGTTTTGGTTTCAACATTTTAAAAAGAACATGTTAATCATAAGTAAAAGACTTTCTTCAAGAAAGATAGAGAAAACAAATTCAGTTCAAGAAAAAAAAAAAAAACTGAAAAACAAAATAAAAGAAATAGGGAGAGACATGGCAGAAAATTTTCCCATGACTGGTGGCAATGGCCTTTACAGCTACGCTAACAACTCAACTCCACAGGTATTTCTCCATTTCTTGATTTTTTTTTTTTACTAATTATTTTTCTTGATTTTCTTTAATAATTAATATTCATCAATGTAAAAAGAGATTTATGATCTTTTATATAGTTTTGATTAATGAATCTAATAAATGAAATGATATGTTAATTATATTTGTGTTCTATTTTCATAATTAATGTAATTTTTCATTTTTACTTTGACAATTCAATGTTATTGTGGAGTTGATGATGAACTCGTTCATTATTTTCATGTTTCTTAGTTTATTATGTTAATGAATTGAAAGAAATTATAAAGTAAAGCAGCTTTTTCATTAAATGAAAAAAATAAATAATTTTCTTTTACAAAATAATTAAATAATATTTTATCGTAATTACTAAGTCTTCAATAAAATTAATTTGAATTGGTGATTATAAATATATAACCAATAACTACTTAGTGAATCTTTAATTTATTTGTATTGGAGTTGTCTTTAAGTATGTCAAGTTTCAAATTTAAACTTTCAGTAGAAACTCAATTTATAAATAATAATAATAATAATAATAATAATTTTGTTTTCAAAGCTAGTTAATTGATTGAAAGCCCCATAAAAATAAAAGTACAATTAATCCTCTAATTTTGTCATGTAGAAAGAAGCAGCAGAAGCAGCAAAATCAATGCTGATTGAGGGGATAATTGAAAGCCTTGATATAGAAAATATTATTCCTTCAACCAAGTTTACAATTGCAGATTTGGGTTGTTCAGTAGGACCCAATACATTCATTTCAATGGACTACATAATAGAAGGAATAACAAAGGCATACAAAATCGAAGGCAATTCTAATATCTTGCCAGAATTTCTAGTATATTTCAATGACTATGTTTCAAATGATTTCAATACTCTATTTGCTAATTTTCCTTCAAATAGGAAATATTTTGGTGTTGGAGTTCCAGGGTCTTTTCATGGCAGATTGTTTCCAAAATCTTCTCTTAATTTGGTCCATTCTGCAACTGCACTGCACTGGCTTTCAAGGGTACCCCAAGAATTAAGTGATTTGAGTTCTCCAATCTGTAATAAGGGTAAAATTCATTATGCAAATGCACCAAATGAAATTGGTGAAGCCTATTTTGCTCAATTTGCAAAGGACATGCATTCATTTTTAGGTGCTAGAGCAGAAGAGCTTGCTCCTGGTGGTATAATGGCAGTTCTTATTCCAGGACGTCCTAGTGGAACTCTTCCTTCACAATTTTCCATCGGACATCTTTTTCATCTCATGGAATCTTGCCTTTTAGATATGGCAAATGAGGTATGTAAATGTATTTCGGTATCATGATTTGAAGTAGCTAGCTACGAAAATTTTTGCTTACACCCATCGATTTAAATCGCAGTTGGGGTGGAGTGTAATGGTATCGGAGTCGTCGCGACCGTAATATAATGGTAACGGTATTTTTTTTTAAAAAAATTACAAAATGAGAAATATAAACAGAAATCACTAAATTTAAGAATTATAATCAATTAATAAACATAACATTTTATAATAAAGACTTAACATGTATAAAATTTTAATCAAAATTAATAATTTAATATAATAAGTAGTGTTGCTATTATATAAAATAAATTTTAATAATTTATTTAATATTTATTTATAAAATTTTAATTTTATTTTTTATGACTCCTCCAAAATTTTAGAAGTTTGTAAAATTATATTTTAATTTTTTAAATTCTTAAATTACCATTTTTTTAAAAAAAGTTATATTAAATTTTTTACTTTCTACTAGAGTTTTAATTCATTAATTAATTATTTTAAAAATATATTATTAATAATAAAAATAATAAAAAATTAACAGCTAATTTATTTATTATATTAGGTTATAAATATTCCTTCATTATTATTAATTATCGAGTTGATTTTTTTTATGGGTCTTATTGATTAAAAAATATACTACCATCAAAATCTTAATTAGAGTGATAAAGTTATAAATAAGGTGAAAGCATTGGTTATGTTAATCTACATATATATGGAAATAAAATCAATGGTTTGATTGTAGGGATTAGAATTAATTTCCTTATGTAGGTCTTATACTCTTTATATATAGATATGTACCATTGAAGTGTTTGATGGGTTTCGAATTCGACCATGATGCTGTATTTAGCTTGATTTTAATTGTTGTTTCTCTATTTCTGGTGTTACATAACAAAATAACGGTTGATACGTTACGGAATGGCGGATACAGCCGTTGTTCATTGCCTTTTTTTTTTGCCCGTTAAATAACGGGTAATATGGTAACGGGAGGCTAAAATCTCGTTACAACTATTTTTTAATTCCATTACAACAGACGGATGAAACCAATTAGAGTAAGTCTGGTTGGTATGAGAGTTTGCCTATTCTTATTGATTTGTGTTCTATTCTTGGATCATATCATAAATAATAATTTTTTCTCATTTATGAATCACCTAATTCTGATATTGATGATTTAATTTTGATTGAATCAGAGGGATAAACTTAGTATAATACTTAAATATTAATTTTTTTGGAATATTAGAGAGTGAAAATGATCATGAATTTATTATTTAGAGAAATATATACTTATCGTTAAATTATATTTCGGTGTGTCAAATACCACTTTACTACTATATATATATATATATAACTAATAAATGTCGTTTTTTTTACTGATACTTTTTTTTTTTCATATATAGGTTATTATTATGTTAGGTTATAAGACTTGGTTGGCTACATATATATAAAAGATATTAGTATGGAGTTTAAAGTTTGTGATTTATTTTTCTTTTTTATTTATTTATGATTAGCTCTTAAAAGAAATATATGATCTCATTAACTGTTTTCCCCCTAATACATTTGGGTTTTTTCATACTTCTTTTTAACCTTTGTAGGGAATACTAAGCAAGGATAAAATAGATTCATTCAACTTGCCTTTATACAGTCCTTCAGCGGAAGAGGTAAGATCTTTAATAGAAAAAAATGGCCATTTTGGCATTGCAAAATTGGAAGAAATACCTTTAAAATCTTCCATCAAGATACTAAGTACAACAGAATGTAGATGTGGATCTGAAAATCTTCTCAAATCCCACTTTGGAAGTGACATGATAGAAGAGTTCTATGAGAGATATGATGCAAAGTTTGCAAGACTTCCCTCAATCACAGATTATAGCGATTTAGTCATTGGATTGTTTATCCTTCTCAAGCGCCATCTTTGAATTAATTATAAGCTTTTGGATTTTTTTTTTAATATTTGGCTTGCGTTCTCAATAAATTGTGTATAAGTTGTATAAAACTGTGTTGATTTGAAATTGAATATGGCTTTTGATTTTTTATTTTTATTTTATATTAGCTTTCAATAATATTCGAATTTAAAAATCTGAAAATGATTTAGTAATATTAAACTAGAAGCTCATTGTGAACAATCATTTTTTACACTCTCGGACTCGCATCAATCCGAACGGCATTCCCCAGAACTGAACTCGCACCCATTCGGACCCGGAACGGCCTCGGAGCGCCAACGGGCCACTGTTGCCACCCTCCAGGCTTGGCAGTGCCGCCAGAGGCGCCACCACCCCCTCTGGGCGGTAGCCGCCAGCCCCAGTAATGCCATGGGGCAGCGCCGCCCTCCCTCAGGGCCTGTGCCGCCCTATGCTTGTGGTGCTGCCGCCCCCCCTCTCCTGCGGCAGCGACGAGCTTCCTCCGACTTTTTGCAATTCCCACTTCGAAAGTGGACGGAAATTGACCCCTGGAGCTCCTATTATAAGTAGAGGGCCTACCTCCACCTTTCAGACAATAAGAACGAAGGAAAAATAGCCCGAAACAAGCAAAAGTCAAGGAAAAAAGACCAAGAAATCGTTTTCATCACTAGATTTCGTCCTCTCCAAGTGATATTTTCTTCTTCTTTAGCTCTCTTTCGATTTAAAAGAGTTGCTATTATGGGCGTATTGAGACTCTCAGTTGAATCTTTCCTAGAAGAAAGATCCCTCAGCCGATTCGCTTTCTTAAGAGCTAAGAA
>CANXYC010099211.1:0-16488 GCA_948193065.1 Aleurites moluccanus | reverse complement strand
TGCTTAATTAAGAATTTATTTGCATTTAATAAAAATAGTAAAAAATTTTGATTGGATACGTAATGTTGTTAGATTTAAAAATTAAAAATAAATTATTTTAAATACTTGTAATTATATTCCATCATCAACTTTATTTTTTTTTGTATTTTAACTTTATTGAAATTATACGTGAAAATGTTATTTTTTGTAGAGTTAAAGCCGTTTGAGTGAATCATCTTTAATTACATTTTTATCTCATCATGAGATGAATATATACAAGTATATAGAATTCTATTCTAGGTAATATACATACTAAAGGTAATAAATCATTCTCACTAATTTTGGATCCTTATAATTATGCCTATACTCTTTCTTAAGTTGGGTCATAAATATCTATCATGCCCAACTTATTAATTATTGTATGAAATATCTTGTCTGAAATGGTCTTTGTGAGAATATATGTAAACTGATTCTCAGAGTTGATAAATGGAAACTGAATAATCTTTTGATTCAACTTCTTTCTAATAAAATGATGATCAACTTTAACATGTTTTTTGCAATCATGTTGTACCAGATTTTGAGCGATTTGAAATAAAACTTTGTTATCATAAAGTAAACTTATAGGTTTTGAACATTCGATTCCAAGATCCTCTAAAACTCTTTTAATCCATAACAGCTCGCATAAACCATGTGCCATACCACAAAATTCTACTTTTGCACTTGATCAAACAACAACCTTATGAAATAACCTTCTACAAAAATGAAATAACCTGAGGTGGACTTTCTGGTTGATTGATCTCTTGCCTAATCAGCGTTGGTGTAACCTCCAATGGTGGGTGTCTCATTCTTTAGGTACAATAATCCTTTTCCTGGAGCAGTTTTCAAATACCTTAAGATTTTATAGACCGCATTTATATAATCTTCATTTGGAGCATGCATAAATTGCCTTACCACACTCACAACATAAGCAATATTTGACCTAGTGTAAGTAAGATAGATCAACTTTCCCACTAATTACTGATAACGACCTTTATCGATAAACTTTGGCTGGAAGATATTCCAAGTTGATGATTCATCTCCATCGGTGTTTCAGCTGGCTTGCAGGATAGCATTATGGTTTCAATTAGCAAATCCAACACATACTTTGGTTGAGAAAGAGAGATTCTATGTCTTGATCATGACACTTCAATACCCAAAAAATATCGCAGTTGTCTTAGGTCTTTCATTTCAAGCTTGGTGGCCAAATATTTTTGTAGACTCTCCATTTCTTCATGATCATTCCCTGTCAAGACCATATCATCCACATACACGATCAATACTGTTACCTTCCCTCCTTGGTGTTTAATGAATAAAGTGTGGTCAGAGTTACTTTGCATGTAACCAACCGATTTCATTGCTACTGTAAACCTTCCAAACTAGGCCCTAAGTGACTGTTTCAACCCATACAATGATCTATTTAACTTACATACTTTACCTTCACACATGGTTCCATTCTTGACACCTAGAGGGATCTTCATGCATACTTATTCCTCCAAGTCGTCATTCAAAAAGGCATTTTTTACATCTAACTGTTGCAAAGGCCAATCTCGATTTACTGCAACAGATATAAGTATGCAAACAATATTGAGTTTTGTCATAGGTGCGAAGGTCTCCTGATAGTCAACTCTGTACTTTTGTGTGTAACCTTTCGCTACAAGTACCTATCAATACTTTCATCAGCTTTAAGCTTCACAGTGTATACCATTTACATCCAATTGTATTTTTTCCTTTGGGCAACGAAACTAGTTCCCAAGTTGAGTTTTTCTGCAGAGCCTCCATCTCTTCATTCATTGCCTTTGTCCACCTTGGATCTGCTAATGCATCCTGCACATTATTAGGAATAGATACTTTGGACAATTGATCAATAATTAGAGCATATGAATCCAACAATTTATTAATTAAGTTGTAGTTGTTAATGAGATATCCAACACTAGCATTTAGATTAGGTTTATACTGTTTTTTTGGAATAGCTCTATTTGATCTTAGTGGATAACGAGAAGGAGGTTCATCAACCGTTGTGTAGGGTGCAACACTATCTTGAATATTTTCGGAAGTCTCCTCAGCTGATGGTGTTAATATGGGTTCTTCTACGGCATCTTCATCAATTTTGGCTTCTACATCATTCTCTGATAAATTTGGTAGATCTGACATAGTAGGCTGGTCGGTACTAGGTTGATGTGAATTCAACCTTTCTTCTATGGTCTCTAATTCTACAAACTTAGCTTCACCCCTTAACATTCCATAACCTTTTTGGGAAGGCTCATCCTCTTCACATAAGCTCTCCCCCTGAAGAGTTGAGCTTAAAACTCCCTGTTTGTAATATGGTTTTGTCTCACAAAAAGATACATCTAAAATGACATGCAAGTTTTTAGTTTGTGGGTCATAACATATGTAGCCCTTTTGAAAATCTGAATACCCAACAAAAACACATCGTTTCACACAAGGATCCAATTTACTTCACAACACCTTGGAAATATGGACATATATTGTACATCCAAATATTCTGGGTTCGAGGTTTGGTAGATGCAAGATAGTGCAGAATGATTGTAACTTATCCTGAGTAGTTTGAAAGTCAATCACTCTAGAAGGAACCCTATTGATAAGGTATATAACAGATTTAACTTCCTCTCCCCAGTAAAACCATGGCATGTCCATCCTAAAGAGGGACTTACGTACCACTTCCATGATTTGCCTGTTTTTTCTTTCTGCTCAGGTGTATATGTGCAGGAAGTATGATGTCGGATTCCCAATTGGCTAAGATACTGTACAAACGAAGCATCCATGAATTCCATAGCATTGTCAGACTGCCAAATTTGAATTTGCTGTTGATATTGAGTACGTACCATGTTATAAAATTCTTTAAATGTTGTACATGCATCACTCTTTTATGAAGCAAACATACCCATATGAACCTGGCGCATACATCAATGAAAGTAATAAAATAACGAGCTTATGAAATAGATGGAATCCTTGTAGGCCCCCAGATATCATAATGTATAACAATAAAATGTTCTGAGCATTTATTCAAACCGAACAAATACGAAATCCAATGGCTTTTTGCCAGTTCATATACATCACAATGAAATTCAGAAATTATATTAGAAAACAAATCAGGTCAAAGTTTCTTAAGATAACCAAAAGAAATGTATACTAATGTCCTATGCCATAACCATATACTTGCTCGAACTTTATTAGTCCCACTTGTAAGAAATATATGGCTTAATTTATTTTCTCCAACCTCCCTCAATCAAGTCCAAGTAGTAAAGGTTGTCCAGTTTAAACCATAACCAAGAGTCTTTTGGGTCAGAATGTCCTGAAAAACACAAAAGGAAGGCCAAAAAGTTACAATACAATGAAGAGATGATGTAATTTGACTAACGAATAAGAGATTATAATCCAATATGGGAACAACCAAAACAATATCAAGTTTCAAGGTACCAGACATTACGACAGATCCCTCTCACGTGAGAGGAGATGTACTTCCATTTGTGGCGGAAATGATAGATTGAGAGGGTGGATCAACAATTTGTAAATTATTAGGATCTTTAGTCATATGGTCGGATGCAGCAGTATCAATAATTCAAGTATTATTCTTAAAAGTGACAGACAATGCATTTACTTTATCAGAAATACATGGTCGAACCACACTTGTAGTAGGTTGTGACTTCTTCTCTTGGGTTGATTGAGTGTACCCTAACGTGGCTTTAAACAGTTAAAAGGAATTATCAGTCAAAAAATTAATAAAATTTGATAAAAAAAATTCTAAATTAGCTAAAAAAATAATCAAAATTTGACTTTGATCCATATAAGCAAGAGTGAGATGTTCGCGCTGCACTTTCAGATAATTAAGAGTTTCATGTTTTAATTTGCCATGTTTGATTATTAAAATGATTAATTTTAAAATTTAGGGAGCAAAATAATCAATCGTGTTAAGTTTAGGAAAAATATATATATATTTAGCCTTTAGTAAATAATAACTGGAATGTACATTCATTTCATTCTTTTTTATTCTTTTATATGTTTAGTAAATAATAAAGAAGTAATCCAGCAAAATTTTATAATTCATTTGGATATATTTTTGAAATGATTGATTTTAGATTTATTTTCCAAAATTTAAAATCACAAAAGAAATTAAATCAAAATTTTAAACTATTTCAAATAACTATTTATGTAAATAGAGAAAATCTAATTTGATTAATTGACAATAAACTTCGCAAATACTTTTCACCATGTGCTCGAAAAAAATAAAGAAATTGTTCACTGTTTAATTCACCGTTGGTGATAACTATCGAACTATTGAAAATTTATCTCAGTAACAGTCCCATCCCAAAAACATTTAATGTATATTTAAAATTCAAAATTTATTTTGCATGTAAATTAAATAAATTTTTATTATATATGATTTTCTTATGCATATTATTTAATTTCTAATAATTATTTTATTAATACACAAATATATATAATAAAATCAATTATTAAGTAAATAAAATAATTAATAACATAAAATCAATATCAAGTATCAAACAATAATATATTTTAAATTTTAAATTTTAAATTAAAAACAAAATTTCTACTATTGAATTTACAATAAAAATTTAACCTTAATTATATCATTAGTAGGTCTAAGCTATATCATTTATAAAAAAATATTGATAAAATTAAAATATATAAAGAGAAAGCTATTAAACCCATAAATCTATGCTCTTAATTTATATAAAGGTATTAAAATATAAAGCCTTATCATTATCAAGATTTAAGATGCCCTTTATCTCTCTCTCTATATATATTAAAATAAGAATTTTGGAGATACATTAGTTATACTATTATTAATCTCATACATACTTGTTTAAATATTGAAAATATAAATATAAATTAATTTATATAAATAAATATATAAATATCACTTAAGCCTTTAATATGTAAAAATAAAGAAAATTAACTTAAACCTAATAAAAAATTCATAATGTATAAAAAATAAATCATTAACATGTCAAATAAACAAAATAAAAATTAATAAAAATAAATTGAAAGAATTAATTTATAAAAAATATATAAATATAAAGTTAAGTTATTAACTTGTAAAAACAAAGAAAATTAAATTAAAATTAATAAAAAAATATCATGTAAAAAACAATAAATTAAATTTTTAAATGAGATACTAATATCATGAAATGAATATAAATATAAATATGAGTGAAATATTGATGTATTCAACATATATTTATAATGAAATTATATAATATTAAAAAAAATTATATATATTATAAACTAAAAAGTCAATTCATTTAAATTTTTATTTTATTTATAATGAGAGAATGAGATTTAAAATTATTATTATTATTTTTATAAATTTGGATATGCACTGATAATTAAGGTAAATATTAATTTAGATACATATAAATCATGAAAAATATTTATTTATATTGAAGTTATAAATTTATTTTATAAATTTAATTAATAAATGATGAAATATTTTAAATAAAAAAATATTTATATATATATATTTTTTATATATTTTTATTATTGGTTGAGTTTATAGACAAATATTTTCCTATGAGTCATAATTGCAAACATAAAAAATGAATGCCGCACGCCCACCTAAGTGGACAAGTAAAGTTGGATTAAAAACACTAACGTAGCATTCCAACTGGACGGACCACGTAAGCCACCTAGTTTCCCAAAATGACAAAAACCATAAAACTTTCTTCTAATTTACATTCAAGTGCCATTATCATTTCCAGAAAAAGTAATAAAACTGATATTTTATAAAAAAAAAATGGAAAACCTAAACTCAAAATTCTGAACCATTTTTGGCAGATTGATCGGCAGCCTTGACAACATGGATTGCAAGGTAAAGAAAACAAGACAAAGAAATACTAAAATATTACTTGGCCATTAACTCAAATCCCTCAGAGGAAAACTCAAATCAAGAAAAAAAAATTTCCAAATGCAGATGTTAATGGCTCTTTCAGTACTCCCACTACCCTTCTTCTCTCTCAACCAAGATCCACCACCTCATATGGCCTAAGCGAGGCGCAATTCTAGTGGAGTTAGATCTGTGGCGCTGACACTAAACAAAGAGGAGTTTGGGACCTTGGTTGGTGTTGGAGAACACTGCTGGCTGTGGAGATGAAGTATATGATGGAAAATGGAGTTTTTTGTGAAAAAGAGAAGATGGGTCATCAAGTTACAGAGAATCTGGAAATGGTGGTGGTAATCATACAAGTTTTGGGTGGTGCTAAGCACAAGGGTTTGGCTAAGAAGGTTTTACTGGACGTGGTGCGTTTATTAAACTCTTGTTTATGGAGTCTTTGGAGTATTCATTTTCTCATGAAAATTACTTATTGAAAATTAATCTAGCTGTGAGGATTTGGATAGAATTTGAGCTTTTACGGTGGGTTTTGATTTTATGACGAATATTAATGTTATAAATTACTAAATTCCCATTTTCAGAGACAACCATAGAAGCTTGAATGTAAAAATAGTATTTTGGATGAATATATTGTAGCTTTCATGAACTAATTAATCACTTTTTCATTATTTCATTTCAATTTGACAGGGATTTTAGTGAAATGAGCGCCTTTATCTTGTTTCATTATTGATATTCAATATATGCATGCAATTTATTGTTGGTGTTGTGGGATTTGAGTTGTTTGGTGAAGATGGGAAAGGAAAGATGTTTGGGATATGGGTTGTGAGGTGGGAATAGCGGTGAGATGGTGTGGTCGATTATAAAATTTTTAGTGTCCACTTCATTCTCCAATCTTTAACATATGCTACCATATTAAAGACAATTAAAAAACAAAAGACCATAACTATGTAGGAGAAAAGTTTTATTACTTCAATTATTAGTTTCGATACTTTATCAATTTTTATATTTTAATATGTAAATTTTATTTTTTTATCAATTAAATACATTTTTACGATGAATAAAATAATTTTTGTGCACGCTTATTTATTAAATGATATTTTTTATTTTTAACGCAAATATTTTTATGATAAAATTTACGTATTATTGATAAATTATATGAGTTACGAGTTATATTGACATTAAACCAATATATACACACACGGTATAACCTCAATAAAATAATAATATTGATATAATATAAATTTTATTAATTAATTGAAAATTAATAATTTATTAATTTACAAAGTGTATATACAATTCAATGAAACATTTGTTTAATCAACTATTTTTATTTATTTTACCAATCTAATAAAAATAGTAATTAATCCACTAAATAATCGTTAAATTAAAAATATAAATTTATGGTTTTGTAATTAATTAAATAATATTCATTATAATTGCATAATTTATATTAATATAATTACACATATTCATATTGTTATTGATTGCTTTTAATGTATTCAACAAAATAAGAATAAAAATAATATTCTTTATATAAACAAACACAAAAGTCTTCTTATTATAAGAAGTGACAAGCAGGTCATGTCGGGTGAGTTTAGGTTTGAATCATTGTGAATTCAAGTTAGTTTTTTCGGTGATTTTGGATGAGTCATCAACAATATTATTTCTCTTAAATATTTTCACATGTAATTTAAAAAAATTAAAAGAAAAAGAAAATAATGTCAATAATGTTATATAATTATAAGTTTCAATTTAAAATAATTTACTTCCAAACCTTAAGTTTAACAACATTAAGTATTCAATCATAAGTTTTTATTTATTTTAATATATGCAAATAAGTTTTTAAATTTATAGATATCCAATCAAAACTTTTATTTTATTTTTATATATGCATAATATATATAACGTATAAATCAATTAGTGTCAACTTTTTGTATATTTTTATTCATAGATTTTCTCTTAAATAGTATTCATATTTAAGAAAAAGAAAAAGAAATAAAAAAATTTGAATTGAGTGTATAATAATAAAAATAATTTGTTATAAAAAGATTTTTTTTTTTTGTAATATCATAATAATATTTAAAAATTTAAATTTATGTAAAAAATATTTATTATTTATTAATTTACATCGCATCAAGTAAGTCGGGTTTCTGATTGGACCATTGAGTTAGACTGCAAGTACCAATCTTTTTGAATTATATGCTAATTTAATTAGATTACAGGGTCAAATTGAGTAAGAGCAAGAAAATTTCGTGGTGTCAAAGTTTTTCACTCTTACTTTTTTACTTTTTATAATTACAATGACTTTGAAACCTGTTACATACTCACAACATTAACAATTATTTATAATTTTTTTATTGAAATTCAAAATTTAAATTTTAAAATTTTTAGATATAATAAAAAAAAAATTAGAGAGGTAACTAAATTTATTTAATTTTTTTAAAATAAATAATAATAGTCATATTTTAATAAAATATAATAATTAATTATATTTGTAATTTTAATAAATTATTAATTTATTATGTGAAGAGGAAAAAAACTTATGTAAGAATTTTTAAGCAAAATATTACCTAATTCTAGTTATAAACGCAAGTTAGAATCGTAAAAAATGATTATATAATAAAAATTATTAATATATAAAAATTATTATAATATATATGTTAATTCAATAATCATAATAATACCTTTTATGAAATAACCCTAGAAATAAAGTGTAATAACTAGTTAATTAGGCAAAATACTAACTTGTGCAAAAATAATAAAAAAAAAACACACATAAAAAGAGAATTTAATTCTATCCGGATAAACTTAAATCATCTATTTACCACTATTTGACTAAGCTTGCACGTTAAATTTAAAAAATTCTAACCTATTTTTGAGATTAATAATTTTTTTATATATCAAATCAATTACAGATTGATAATTTAAAAATGGTTCATACAAGTTTGAAGACATTAAATTTAATATGAGAAAAATTATTAGGTGAATTTAATTTATTAAAAAATTTAAATGAATATAATTTATTAAAAAATGTTAAATAAATTTAATTTATCACATCATAAATTCTAAAATAAGTTTAATTTATCACATCAAATTATAATTTGGCCAATTAGATTCTCTTAAGGGTTCGTTTCAGGATAAGGAATTGAAATTGAAATTGAAGGAATTGGAATTGGAATTGAATTTCAATTCCAATTCTAATTGTCTAAAATTAGAATTCTGTTGAAATTATAATTATAATATTTGTTTTACACAAAAAATTAAAATTGAATTTGAAATTAAATAAAAAATTAGTGACGATAAAAATGGCGGTAAAGTTGGAAGTGGTGATGGATTACCGGTGATGACGGTGAGAGTGGTGATGGATCGCCGGCGATGACAGTCCGGCTAGTCATCGTTGCCGACGGTGACGATCAGACAAGTCATCATCGCCGGCGATGACCGTCAGATGAGCCACCGTCATCAGAGGTGGTAGACCACCGTGAAGCTGGGGTGAAGGTGGCGGTAGTGCTGAGAGTGGCGGTGAGAGAGAGGATTGTAGTGGTGATTATGAAATTGTAATTCTTATGAGTTGAGAATGGAATTATGAAATTGATTTTTTAGTTATATTATAATTTTATAGAATTGTAGTTAAAATTTCAATTTAAATTCTAAATAGCTGTCAAATACTGAAATTGATAATTCTAATTTTAATTTTAATTTCGACTCTAATTTCATACTCTCCAAACAGATACTAAGAATTTTTCTTAATTTGGACGGTGTTGGTTACGTAGCATATAAGGAGGACTTGACCGAAATCATAAGGGTCCCATTGAGGAATGATGAAAAAAGCGAAAGAAATTTTACTTAATTTTTTTAATGGCACTAGAAGCGCATGAAAATTTCCAGGCAACCTCTTGTCCTTCTGTTCCAGCTCCACTAGCTTTGCATAAATAGGAACGAAATTGTTCTATTTCAGGCATGATCATATGCAATATCAACAAGTTATGGAGGATTTGACCCTTGGGTTTCGTTTTTATCCTACAGAAGAAGAGCTCATCTCCTTTTATCTCCATAACAAGCTTGAAGGAAAGAGACAAGACCTCAACCAAGCTACGGGTCGTGTTATTCCTGTTCTTGATATCTATGACTTCAATCCATGGGATCTTCCACGTACAATTCTTATCCCATTTTCTCTTATTCTTCTTCTTCTTCTTCTTCTTCTTATTATTATTACCACCTTTAACTGGAGTTAAAAATATTATAGTTCTGGAAACCACTCCGGTGTCACTAAAAATATATTGTTAAGTGGGTAACACTTCATTGTTTTAACCATGGAGGTTATTTAAATTTGAGTTCAAACTATAATTAGAGTTTTCTTTTATCCACTTGATTATTTTCTTTTCGGCCGAAAGTTTCCTTTTAAACTTATGCAAAGTTACAATTTCCCCCATAGATTATGAGATTATTACCAAAATTGAAGCCGTGTTTTTCGCTTTCTTGATGGATATATTACTTTGTTTGGTAACAGAATTATCAGGAGACTTGTGTCGTAGAGATGGTGAACAGTGGTTTTTCTTCATTCCTAGACGAGAAAAAGAGGTTCATGGAGGGAGACCAAATAGACTGACTACAAGTGGATATTGGAAATCTACTGGTTCTCCTTCTTATGTTTATTCTCCTTCCAATAATCGTTGCATTGGAGTGAAAAGAACAATGATTTTCTATATGGGTAGGGTTCCAAATGGTCGAAAGACTGAATGGAAAATGAATGAATACAAAGCCATTCAACAATCAGAACAAGCTTCATCTTCAACTATTGCAAATCCAATGGTGCATATATACGATTTTATTATTTTAGCTATTTTTTTTCCAGCATATCGGAAAAAATATTTTGTGACAGTAATTCCATGACAAGGCTATTCTTGCCAAATATCTTAATTTAGTCATATGTATTTTAGATTTCCTTGCATGATTTAACTTGCAAACTTAAAAATTGAATTTACAAATTTTTGGTTGATATTTGTACATATATATCTAATCTATTGTGGTATATATATATATATATATATATATATATATATATATATATATACACATATATATATATATATATATATATATATACACATATATATATATATGCACTAATTAAGCAAATCCTTATGTAGTTTTTGGTGTTAAAACCCTAGCTAGCTATATAGGAATATATAGTAGGTGTTTCTTCAAGCTCACATAATTCTATCAAGAGATTTTTATAATTATAAGTTTTTGCAAATAAAGAGTATAATCTTACAAATTTATGTAGAAAAACCACAAATTTGCAATATGACATTAATTCTATAATAAAATTTAGGTTTAATTCTACACCAAGTTGAGAGCCACAAGAATACTAATTTTGTAATATATTGTTTTTCTGCGTATGTATATACTAATTTGATAATATATATATATATTGCAGCCACGGCAAGAATTTAGTTTGTGTCGTGTGTACAAGACATCAAAACGTCGGCGATCATTCGATAGGAGGCCAGTTGGAGTAGAGATAGGCAAGCCAGCGGTTGCACAATTTCGCAGCGAAGAAGCAAGAACAACCCATCAAAACCTTCCATTGATGATGGCGGAAAAAAGAACAAAAGTTGAGAGTTCATCCCAACAAGACCATGGCACGCCCTCTCAAATTGTGGATAGCAATGTGGCAATGGCTATAAATAATCAACCGATGTGGGATTGGGACGACTTGTATAATTGGGATTATATATGATGGATAAGTTATAGGTTTGTAACATGAGAAAGTTGAATTTGCAAACCTGCTCTTTATTTAGTTTGTATTTCTATGTTCACTTAATTAGTAACGGAAAATGCTTAATTTGTATGCATTTTCCTTAGTTTTGGATTCTCTCATGTTATAATCTCAATCCCAAAAATATATATAATTGCCTTCATATTGTAGTGAAAAAAAAAAATTGATCGACTTAGACTTTTATGTGTACCCATTAATTAAGGGTATTAAATATGAAATAATTGGGGATTATGATCCTCACACTTTTGTATAATATCTATTATATTTGTGCAATCTTACTGTTGATTTGATAATAAATGATTGAGATTTTATTAGAAATTAATTTTAAATTTTCATGGGTGAGTAATTATTTAGAGGATATTTGGTAAAACGATTGCTAAATGTGCGATTGGTATAAAAGTGCGATTATCAAATCGCAAATCGCTAAAAGCAGCTTATAACTGCTTATGGGATTTGCCGATTGAAGAAATTTTTTGTTATAACCGGAGTTTTTAGTTGGCCAATCAAACAACACAAACTTTTTCAATTGACGATGCGTATATTGGCAATCGACAATTAAGGGTGTTTAGTTGGCCAACTAAACAGCCCCTTATTATATCATAGAATCTCAACTGTTAATTATAAAATTAATGGTCAGAATTGTATAAACATGTCATGTTTATAAAATATGAGAGGATTTTAATTCAATTATTTGAACTCAATAGATAAGAATAAATCAATATGATAATTTGATTTAATTTAATATAATTTATTTAAATTTAATATGACTAATCCAAATTTAAATTAATAAAAGAAGACAATTTAAAGTTTTGATAAAATTTTAAATTTTTTTTTTAAATAATATTATCATAGATCCAATTATATTCAGGTAAATTAAAACTCATTTGTATTTAACTCTTTTTTTTTAAATAAATCTGCAATTTTTTTAAAAGCAACTCTTTAGAAATGATGAAATTTTATATAATTTTAAAAGTTTTAATCACAAAAATCAGATATTAATATTAGAATATTTAATTATATACAAATCTATTTAATATCTCATATTTAATTCAGGATTAATTATATCTTAACAAACTACTCGTATATCTACCTTGACAATATCCTCCTTGAAGTGCTCCCCATGCCTAGCAAAGGCTTCACCATAGCTTTCAATCTGCTTCCTGAGTTGTGATTAAATAGTAAAAAAGGGGCAAAATATGACAAGACCAGCTTTTCTTCGCTCATTGATCAACACAAGTTCATTAGGGGACCATTTTGAAGAGGCATAGTCTGGAGAAAACACTATAATTTATTTTTGAATTGCTTTCTCAAGTTCCATCTTAATATCTTCTCCTCTCTCAATTTCATCGTCATCTCTGATGGTGTGAATCCCTGCTTGAATCAGAACTCTGTAGAGCTGACAAGTAAAAGTCTTGTGTGTGTCTTCGCCTCTCAAAGCTCAAGAAAACTTGATAAGCAATCCAAATGATAAGATGAAGATGCATCTTTTTGAAAAGCCGCTACAGATGAGAGATCCAAATTAAGATTGGAGCTTGCTCTCATCAGGTATGGATAAAGAAAGAAAAGAAATGACATCAATAGAATGAATTTTGACTCCACCCAACTTATTTTTATTTAAAATTGTGACTACCCGATCCAATGGATGAAATTTGAATACAAACTGAGTTTTTAGGGTCGTTCTGAGTCGGGTTACTGAACAATTTGAACTGCCCTAATCCTAATTAATTATTTGCATTTGATGGCTTCTTACTTTCTTTTGTATATGTATTATTATTTTAAGTATAGATATGCATGAGTTCTGTGCGAGTTAGTAATATGAACAAATGTAAATACTATGTCGGCTTCATGAATTTGATCCCTAGTCCCACCAATAAAAAAAAAAAATACTTATGTATTTGAGGAGAAGAGTCTTGATTATAATCTTGTTCTAAACCATATTAGTCAAGGCTTTAAGTGAAGTTTTCATAATTTATCCTCAAGAAAAATAGTAATTGAAAAAAAAAAACTTCTTAACATTCTCCGTTCACATGATCGGATAATAGAATTTTACTTGATTTATATTTTGCATATATGTGTAGATTTTTAATTTTTTTTAATTTTTTTTTAGGAATGATATATTTGTAAACTTGAAATGAATATATATATATATATATTATTTTTAAAAATTAATAGGGAAAATCAATTATAAATTTATTATTTAAAAAAATATGTATTTATCGCAAAAATATGTCTTGATATGCAAATGAAAATATAATGTTAATCTATATTAAAGTTAATTGTAATAGTTTTATTACTTATATATTTTTTTTTAATTTTGTAGAAAATGATGTTTATAATAATTTAAAAAAACTAACATAATAAAAAAATTAATAATATATATAAAATTTTCATATAAGAAAAAAAAAGCCATAATTAAAATTTAGTATTTACATATGATTTTTCTTTTACCTTTTATATTGGACATTTTTTTTAGTTCCAAGCAAGCATTTCTTTCTGTCTTTTTTTTTTTGTCAAAATTTCAATAAGAAATTTATTTAACCAAATAAAATATTAAAATATAATCCTATCAAAATTTATTTTAAGTGAAAATAAAAACTATTTTCTTAAATATGCTCACATAAAATATTTTTTTTTAATTATCATTCTCACTTAAATATCTTAATAAACCATAGGATTTAATTTTTTAATTTTTTCACATAATAGATAATAATAAAAAATTATATTGAAAAATGACAATACTTACAAAGAATATATCTATGAACATGACAATATTTTATTTAATTAAGAAATCGTACAAAACTATAGAGAATTAATATTGATATTTATTAAAAAATTAAAATTTATGATTTAGTAATATTAAAATTATTTTTAAAACTATGAGATTTTATATTCGAATCTTAGTCGGAATCAAATTTAAAAAAAATAAAATCAATTTTCTTTAAAACTAAATACTAATAAGGAAATAATTAATTATATATATATTTTTTCTTTTTTGGTGGGATTCAATTAAGGATAGATTGATATTATAAAAAGTTTCAGATCATTTTTAACAGTAATGAGGTGTAATATAGTCAATTTTAATTATATAAAATAAATTGTATTATTAAATTAAAAGAAAAGTGTGTTAATTTTATTATATTGCTTACTCTCTTTAATCCAATTAGACTAAAAGGTTACTTGGCTAATTTATTGGTGTAAATCCATATTTTTTTCTTCTACTTTCTCCTTATTCTTTCAATTATTTCAGCTATTAGTGAGAACCCATTTTAAAATGGTGTTCCACCTTAGAAACTTATTGGGCAAATTAATCCATTGTAGACATAATTCCATCGTTCTCAAGAATTTTCAATTACTTTCACTGTGTAAAAAAGATCTCATGATTTTCAACTATGATTAGATGTTTTGGCCCCACTTATTTACATTATTTTTTTTAACTCAACGTAAAATTCAAATAATTCTGTCGTTATAACTTTTGTGTTCATAAAATTAAATGAAATACAATGAGTTGATTGATATTTTTCTTTCAGTTATATAAAAAATAATTATAAACTATTTTGTTTACTATACATATTTCTATTCTTTCTGTTTTATTCATCATATAAGGCTCATTGAAATATATATAGAGTCATATGTAGGTCTATTTACCATTATAAGGTAAAGAACTATATATGAATTGTCAATCATATGCACTCTACAATTTAATTATAATTTTAAGAACTAAGAATTTTTTTCTTATATATATATATATATATATATATCTTTAAGAGCATCTCCAACGAGACTGTAAAATGGTGTATAACACTATTTTACAGTCCATTTTAATCTCCAACCCAACACCATTTTGCACTGCAAAATGGTGTTGATGAACAGTTTGGTGTTCTATTGTTCATCAACGCAAATTTTTTTTTTTTTTTTTTTTTAGTTTATGTATAAAAGACTTATAATTAAAATAAATATTTTACAAGTTCATTATTTTTTTTTTTTTTTACTTTTATTCTAAATAATATATAAATAGTAAATGAGTTATTTTAATTAATAAATTATTATAATTTAATTTATTATATTATTACGCTAAATTGATAATTAAATTTTTTTAATAAATATGTAAATTATATTCATCTATGGGCAATTATTGAAATATTATAAAATAGTGAAGAATTATAACAAATTGTATAAAATAAATAAAAAAGAATATAAAAAGAATATTTTTTTTTTGCGTAAAAAATGATATTATAAATGGAGTTATGGTTTGAGATAAAATTACTGTTTGATGTGATATAAACTGTAAAATGGTATAAAATTAACTGTATTTTAATATTATGGATTGGAGATGACCTAACAATGGTATACATGCCGCAGCAATTTGATCTCTGGAATCTAAACTTACCATGTTACATCTAAATAAAAAAATAATTAAGGAAGAAGTTAGTTATATTGGTAAGTAGCTTATTTCTCTTAAATAAGATATTAAATTAGAAAAAATAAATATTGTAATAATTTTATTCATTTAAGGTCCCTTATTACTTGAATATAAATTAGTTAAACTCAATAAATTTGGATATTATATAATTATATAAAAATAATAATTAAAAAAACAACACTTATAAGTATGAATGTCGACCCCCAAATAGGGACGGTATCATCTGCTACAATGTAAGGGCCACCACCTTTTTAAATCCAAAAAATTCTTAAATATATATGTATATTTTTTCATATGAGCCCCTTAACAATGTAAATAACCCCCACAATAAATTATTATTATTCTTTTCTTTTCTTCCCTTAGTTAGGCCAAAGGCCCATACATGAAGTTGTTGTT
>CANXYC010099185.1:0-10767 GCA_948193065.1 Aleurites moluccanus | reverse complement strand
ACCTATTTTCACACATAACACTCCGGTAAGACTTTATAACTTTACAAATCATATAATTCACTTAAACAAACATTCAAACACATCAAACTATATAAGGCATACACATTATACCTTATAAGCTATACTTTACACCAATTATACTATATCCATTCCTTTATGCAATAAGTCATATCTAATACCATATTTAACTTACATTATGCATATTCATCACTAATATAGCACATTAACAACTCCTATACACTTAGTTCACCATTTCATATTAAACATACACTATAATCAAATTTATTTCCAAAGTACCTAAATCAATTATCTTCCATACATTTAGACTTATATATTTCTATCATTTTCTATACTTATTCTTATTCAAACTTAACTTTATAAATCTCATTAGTCTAACACCTTAAACTAATAACTTCAAACTTATCCAACTTAAGCAAAAGTCATTCTTTTGATCCATTTTTCAATGCCATTTCATTTAACAACATGTATAAGCATTAAAGGTATAGCATTCATCCATTTAAACCTAACAAACATCAAAATACAACATACCACACTAGTTCATCACATTCGGCCAAAACAACTTCATTTCCAAATGGATTCTTTTAAAACATTCAACCATCAATTCCTTACATTCATATCAAATATAGCTTATTCCATCATTTAAACACCTAAAATAACTAAGTATACACCAAACCCTAACCTTCCTAAGTTTCGGCTAAACCAAAAGTTCCTCCAATTCAATTCATTTCAATCATACAACCATCAATCCATGCTATACGCATCAAATGAATAACATTTGAATTAATTAATCCATCAAAACCATACTTTGATTCAATGTTCATCCTATTAGGGTTTCAATCCATTATTTTGAATTCCGACCATACAAAATAAGTTCTAATCCATAAATAATAACAAGAAACATCATATGAACATCATTAAATCAAAATAACTCAAAAACTAATAACTTACCAAAATTTCTTCAAAATCGTCCTTGAATTAAATTGTTGCTTTAATGAGTTTTTCCTTGGATTTTATGGTTAGAATGGTGTTTAGAATGATGGATACTATCTAATTCTATCAAAAATAGGAAGAAAACTATAAGAAATGGTTGGTGTGTGTGATGGCCGAAACTTAAAAGCAAGAACAATGGAGTTTGCTGCAGTTTTTCTTCAAGGAAGATGATGGTTAAATGAAGTGGTGGGAAATATCATATGAAATATCAAAAAAATGATCCAATGGTTTAGGTTTCATGGTATTTTTGGTGAAACCTTGCCATCCAACCATCCATTTTGCTTACTTTAATGCTATTTGTTCATCCAAAGTCAATATTGGTGGATAACACGTACATTTGCCACACCAAATCCAAAACCAATGGCAAAAATCCAATGCTTTAGTCTTGTCTTTGAAGCCTTTCTATGTTCAAGGCAATCTAAAGTCTATTTCTAAGGATCCAATCACTCATTCAAAAGCCACATTGTTGGTCACCTACGTCAGGCCAACAAAGGTGCAAAAGTTTAGCATCTTAGCATTTAGGGGATGGAAGCTAAATTGATCGAACCGATTAAATTTAATTAATTTAAATTAAAATTAATAATTTTTCAATTTTTTTAGTTTGATTTATTTTGAAAAATAGAATAAATTGAAAGTTTGGTTTGATTTGTGATTTGAGTATTTTTTTCCTTTGTTTCAAATCAAATTGAACTAAACTGAAATTATATATATATATATATATATATATTACAATTAAATATATTTGATTTTATTTTATATACAACTATATTTATTTTAACCTAATATTGATTTAAAATTTTTAAAAATAATATTCCATGAAATTAACTAAAGATAAATAAAAAATAAACTAATTCTTGAGAAAAAATACAAGTTTTGGATGTGTTAATTAATTGAATAAATAAGTTTTATATTGTATAATATTGAACTATTTTAGAAATTTTTTTATTACGAATATGTTATCGGTGTTTTTTTTTTCTAAATTTATAATAAAATAATGATAATTTATTAAAAAAAAAAATCTTTAGTTTGAAACCGATAAACAAAAGTTATTCAAACTAAACTAATTCAAACCAAACTAAATTGAAACTAAATTGATGATTTGATTATAATGATAATTTGATTTAGTTTAAAAAAATTTCAAACTGAAAAGATTTGTTTGATTTAATAACCTTTCAAACTTATCAAACCGAATCGATATCACTCGTATTAACATTTACATTATTTTCTTTTTTCTTTTTCATTTTTAATTATTATAAAAAACATAATTTTCTTTATGAACTTTTGAAATACTCAAATTCAAATTAATTATTTCGTACATTTGACATTTCTTAAACTTTAAAAGTGACTAAAATACGTCCAAGTGAATTTTTTTAATAAACAATATAATTAAGAATAAATTAGAATTAAAATCTTAAAATACTGAAAAAATAAATAAACCATCTATTTCTTCCTATAACTTAACTAAGAAATTAATTAATTCACAACAAAATATATATATAAAAAAAAATTAGTGTTTAAAAGAAAAATTATTGTTTTTAATTCAGTTCAATATGCGAAAAATTCGGTGAAATTTTGAAAATGGTTGGAAAGTTGACAAAAAAATTTGTTAGGGAATAGAGAGAGAAATGGCGTAGGTGGGTGAATGGGGGAATTGGTGCTTTTTTATCTTCTTTCTATTTGTTTTTGGAGCTTCAAAGATAGGGTTGAAAGGAGAAGGGAGAGCGAGAGATGAACAGAGGAAAGAGGACATAAGAGGGATGTGAAAATGAAAACACCCACTACCTTTGATATCTTATTTTGATTTGATTTCATGTGGGTGTTTTTTTTTTCCTGAATTAAAATTTTTCGCTGTTTGTTTCAATACAAAAAGAAACAATTAACGGAGTTAGGGCTCTTCGTCTTAAATACATCATTGCTAATGGACCCTCCCAAATCCACATCTATGAGGCTTTATCAACTCTGGAAGGGTAACAATGTAATTCTTTCTCTCTCTTTTTTTCCCTTAATTTGCTGCCTTTTGATGAATGAAATAAAGAGATTATTTTTTGTTTTTTCAATTAATTTTTCATTTTAAAATTCATAGCTTGTTTTGATGAATTGATTCATATAGTTTTATATATTTATTTCTTTTTGTGATTTCTACCAAAGAATTTAGAAAAGAAGGAATGAGGATTTTTTTTCTGTTATTTTCATTAGAAGAATTGTTGGATATAAGTTATTAAATAATAAAAACATTTTCATAATTTTCAATGGTAAATGGTTTTTGTTTTTAAATATTACATATACATTTTTTATTTCACCATAACAATAATTGTTCCTTACATATTTGAGAATTGAATATATTATTTTTTGTTCCAATTGATAAAAAAAATAAGACCAGAAACAATTTTCAAGCTGCCAAATGATGTTTGTATTGGTTAAGGAGTATTCAACTTAATGCATAGTAACAGAATTCACTCACGAGATCTCTTTTTGTAATGCTAGAAATTTGTTTGTGGAGGGAGATTCGTCTTTGGTCCTGATGCAGGATCATTATTCTTCACCTCATTTCTCATTGGAGGTCCTGCAATAGCTTTCTGCATAAAAATGATGTTGAGTCTTGGAAAAGATGATCCACATTATAACTCTCCAGTACTAATTGGGGCACTGGTCCTTACTGTTATGGTTGGTAAAATGAAATTTGTTATTAGTAACAAACACATTCACCAATATATTTATCTAACCTCTTGAAATCATGTGCAGGACTTTATGTTTTTATTCTTGACATCAGGTAGAGATCCAGGAATAATTCCTAGAAATTCACAACCGCCTGAATCTGATGAATTAATTGATTTTAGTACCTCATCAATGGAGTGGATCAATAGTAAAATTTCAAACTTGAAATTACCTCGTACAAAAGATATAATAATCAATGGTCACACAATTAAAGTCAAGTTTTGTGATACTTGTCTACTATATCGTCCGCCAAGGGCTTCTCATTGCTCCATTTGCAATAATTGTGTGCAAAAATTTGATCACCACTGTCCATGGGTGGGTCAATGCATTGGATTAGTAAGTTAATCCTCATTAACCTTTAGTTTTAACATTTATTGAATATACTATTTTATAATGATACTTATGTTTTTACTTCCTTATCCATAAATAGTATGTATTTTAGAACATAATAATCAATTCATCAAAGCATGCATACACTCAAATTCTTATAATTTTATTTTTTGTTAGAAGATTCTTTAGTTCTATTTTATGTGTAAATAATACCTTGTTAGAGTGATCAACATCGAGTTAGTTCAGTTTTTTTTTTAACCTGATATAACCTAATCTTTTTTAAGTAAAATATTAAATAAAATTATATATAATTAAACTTTTAAACCTCTATTAGTTAATTTTTCATATTAACACTTTAAAAAATTATATTAGCTTCAATATTTATAAAATAATGTGCATAAATCATTTTCCTGCTTTGATATAAATATTAACTATAATATGTATAAGATCTCATCTTACATATGTTAAAACTTTTATAATTTTGAAATACTAACATCAAGTTATACAAGATTTTGAAGCTAAAACTTCCAAAATTATATAAACTCTAACATTTATAAAAATATTAATAAAATTCTTATTTAAGATCTTAATTTCTCTTTTATAATATTTACAACATCCGCTTTTATATCCACAATAATTTATAAAGAAAATAAGCTTAATAAAAATTATTTAGAGATATAATATCAATTTATTTAAGTGTCTAAACAATATTTAACAAAGTAAAATAATTTTTTAACAATTTTTTCCTATTTATCTTCAATTAATAGTACCTTTTCATCATCTGTTTAGATTTTTTGTGGAACCTTCATCTATTCTTTAAGAATAAAAGTAGTAGGATACAAAATATAAAATTCGTGATTTACTTATGTATCAATTTTAATTATTTTTTAAAAATCATTTTGTGAGCTTTTCATATTTAGTTGGAGTTAAGTAATTGTTTCTAAAATTTTGTTTTTTTTGTTATAAATGTTAGAATTTATATAATTTTAAATGTGTTAATTTTAAAAATTAACTATTGAAATTAAATAGTCTAATTATATATAAGTTCATTTAATATTTTCTACTTAATTCATATATTATTTATATTTAGTTATTGAAATTAGAGAGTCCAATTATATATTTGCTCATTCAATATCTTCTATTTAAACACTTCTCTTCAAGTGATAAATGGGTCAATATCTTCTATTTAAACACTTCGCTTAAGTGAGGACTGGATCAACATCTTCTATTTAAATACTTTTCTTAAGTGACAACTGAATCAAAATAATTTTTATTAATCCCACGACCACATAGCAAAGTTGAAAGTCCAGCATGGGTGAATAAACAAATTGAAATTTCAATCCAAATTATGATAGCACAGTGTATGAGTTATAATATCATGTTATAAATGTTGTAATTTATATAATCTTGAAAATATTAAGTTCAAAAGTTAGTTATTGAAATTAGAGAATTCAATTATCTTAATGCTCATTTAACATTTTCATTTTAATCTACATGAGATTTATATTTTAACACTTTTAATAAATAATTTTTTTTTTATGTTTGATTGTTGAAGAATTATAATTAACAAGCTTCTTTCTTGCAGCGCAACTACCCCTTTTTCATATGTTTCATATCATCATCGACCTCCTTGTGCGTTTATGTCTTTGTATTTTCTTGGGTCAACATTCTTCGACAAGAAGGCAGCATTTGGAGTGTCATGTCACGTGATATTCTTTCAGTTGTTCTCATTGTATATTGTTTCATAGCTGTTTGGTTTGTTGGTGGGCTTACCGTTTTCCATTTTTACTTGATTTGCACTAATCAGGTAAAATTCTTACTTCTGAATAGCTTATATATTTGATCATTATACTTTTCTTCCTATTTGTTCATATATATTAGTTTTTTTACATGTATAGTGATCATGACTAATTTTTGAAGTAAAATTTTTTATAAGATAATAACAACAATAAATACTATGTAAATAATGCACATAGTGTTTGTATGATTATATGATTGTTTGAGATTTTCGTAACATACATATTGTATAGCTTATTTATAACATAAATTTATCCATGTTTATAAATTATTTCTTCTTTCATACTTTCTATCACAGACAACTTATGAAAATTTTCGATACCGATACGATAAGAAGGAAAACCCCTTCAGAAGAGGAATAATAAATAACTTTAAGGAAGTATTCTTTTCTAAGATTCCTCCTTCAGCAATCAATTTTCGACAATGGGTGCCAAATGATGATGGTGATGCGATAATGGATGATACTGATATAAATGGAAGCTTCATTAGCTCAAAAGAGAGACTTGATATAGAAATAGGTGGTAAAGATGGTGGCTTGAGACTTCCTAATATTTTAGGAAATTTGGATTATAATGATTTAGATGATAATTTAACGAAAAAAGGAGAAGAAACTACTACATTTAAACCCTTTTATCTTCATGTTGATCAAGAACATACATCTACTATAGCAGACAATGGTGTTGAAGATAAACCATTCACATGTTGATAAGAAGTAAAGGTAGTTCTTCCACTTATTTGATTTTATATACCTTTTATTCTAATTAGTTAAGAAATTAAGAATGATATATGTTGCCTATTATCTTTAAAATTTATTTTCAAATAATATCAAATTATTAGATCAATTTGCGGATTCCCTAGGAAAGTAATTTTAGACAAATAATAAACTATATATTTCAATAAATTTACCATTTTTAATTTTTATTGTTAAAGTAAAATTAGTGTTACAATTCTTAAAAGATTTTTTTTTTTTACTTTTTCTATCATTTATGTAAACCACTCATTGTAACTTACACATTAAAAACACATTATAGTGAGGATTATGATAAGGATTTCATCAATAAATTTATATTTGAGTGAAATTTTTTATTTATTTAGATAATTAAAATGAAATAAATTTGAATTTGATTCAAATACGTGATGAAATCTAATCCCTCAATAAATTAAATATTTCAAATATTTTTTTAACATATTATTTTAAATTTACTATATTTACCTTCAATTAAAATTATTATTTTATTTAAAATTTAAAATTTAAAATTTAAAATTTAAAATTCTTTACACTATCCAAATAAAAAAAAATTTAAATTTACACATTTCAAATCATAAATTTCAAATATGATATTTGAAATCAAAATTTCAAATTTTAAATCTATATATCCAAACGCGCAACTTAAAAATATATATATTTCTTAAGGTGATAAATGACATATAAATTTATAACTGTAATTTTCATATATTATATCATTCATATAATATTGTTTTTTATCTACATCTAATTATTTTAAGATGAAAAAATATATATGTAATATTTATCCCCAAACTAAAATTTTCACTCTATTTTATTTACTCCTATTGTAATTCTACTCTTAATTTTGTAACAAATTACTAATAATAATACATATACGTTTTCAGTTTAACTTGAAACTTTTTCATATGCTTTCTCCATCTACAATTAAAGCGAATCATAAAACTAAGAGAAGATACAAATGCACCATACAATCAAAATATGTACACTCAATCATATGTGTATGCATAGTAAAAAAAAAGGAATAAGAATAAATATAATATATTTTAATAATAATTTTTTTTTTTGAATTTCTATTTTTTTTTGGTCTTTTTTTAATAATATAATTTTTAAAAAATATACACATATATAATTTTATTGTGATTTACATTATAAGTAATATATATTTTAGTTTAATAATATATCAAATTATTTTTCTTCTTATTTAATATATGCAAATATATTACATTATAAAAGGAAATTTTATTTTTCATATTTGTATTTAAATAAATAAATAAAAATTAAAAATATAATATTAATTCAATATAATTTGATGTTGAGAACGACGACTTGGTTTGTATATTTGATAAATAAATCTCTCTATTTCTAAATATAATTTTGAGACTTTTATACAATTTAAATTAGAAAATTTTAAATTTTCTACATAAAAAAAGAGATGATGAGGAGGACAATGAGAATTTGGGGTTGAAAATTATTTATGTTGCACAAATATAATACAAGTGGATAATTTGGCTCAAAGTAATAACAATATTGTTATAGATGATGATAATATGTTTGAAATTAAAGTAGTTTGGCGATCATGATAGTGGTGAAGTTGGCATCATTATTGTTTCAAGATATTGAATTGATTGTTAAAATGTTGACGTAGTTATAATTTTATATTGAAGACCACTTTAATTTGAATCATTAAATTCTAACAGTCAGGAGATGAAAATAAAAAGGCTCATCTATATTATGCTGAAAAAAATAATAATAATATGGCAAATCATTTTTTTGTGTCTATACCAAACTATTGTCATAATAGTAAATTTATATTTTAATAATTAAAAATAATTATTTTTTAAATTATAATATCTAAATAAAGTATATTTATAAAGAATTCTGGCTATTTAATTATAATTTGTGGTTGCATATATTATTTATTGTTATTTTTAATGTATTCTTTAAATGAAAAATTGAAGAAAAGTTGCACAACCAAGAGGTGCCACATCGATAGCCTCGAATTGGCTGCTCGTGAATGTTGTTGCCACTTAGTAGGGTGGATGACACTGCCAGAGTCGCTGTTGTCATAACTCGATTCTAGACGTACATGACTAATATTAGGCTCCTAAATATTTAGGCTTTCAAAACTGGGTGTAAGAACGAAAATTATCAAACAAAAAGAGAACTAAAATTCCATTGTGATACCTTGCCTGAGTATTGGTTTAGTTCGCTTGAAATTGAAATATTCATTTGAATTTAAATTAATGATTAAAGTCGTCATTAGTTTATTTGGTAAATTATAGCTTTTATTTAAAATGGAGAGTCGTCAACTTATTTTAACTCATTAAAAAAATATAAAATAAAAATTCTTACATGTGACTTTAATTATTAACTCAATAAAAAAAAGTGCTAGTTTATAAAAATCGAAAAGGATTCAAGAGTTACGTTTTTTTTATTTTAAATAACTAGAGGTTGACTTTTAAAGTTAATATGACTTGAAAATAATTTTTTATGAATAAATATAAGATGATAATTATAAAATAGTAATTAAAATATGAATGACATATAAAATAGAGTGAAAAATAATTAAGTTAAATAAAGTAAAGAAAAAAGCAATTATAATTTTACATTCAAAATTAAAGAATAAGATATGTCTTCTCTAATCTTTTAGAGGTTCTAGGAAGACCACAATGCCCCAGTAAAAAGGTGATAGAAGAGAAAAACATTGTTAGTTTTAAGTTGGAGTTTCTACTTGGAACAATTGTACTTGCATATGTTTTCAATGAGAATTAAAATTCAAGCAGTTGTTTTCATTTCACAATGAAGGAGTTGATTTGCTTATCTTTTGTTTATTATATTTTGATGATTTAATGATTTTAGAAAAAGAAAGAGATAAGGAGAAATGTTAAAAAGAAAAGAGGAAGAATTAAATATTTTACTTTATTTCTTCTTGAAGTAAGATGTGGCTTGAAGTAGGAGGTGGCTTGAAGTGTCTTATAGGATCGAAGTTTAATTTTTCAAATGCAAAGGGAATAAAAGATGTTCTAGTCATCTACCAAACTTGATTCAAACTAAATTAGAATGGCCGATTTGAAGTCAAAGTGACTTGAACAATTTTTTATTTCAAAAATATAATAAAAAGAGGAGAAGAGAAATAAACTAGAGAAAATTCAATTTAGCAATGCAGAGGTGAGTCTCAATGGAGATGAGAGGTCTCCTGTTATAAGAAAATGAGAGCCAAAAGAAATGAAAAACTTTATATGTGCGATTGAAGGGCTTTCTAGTCTTTTTTGGAGTGATGCTGCACTTTTCTACAACAAGCTTAATTTTGCTTTTTTTTTTTTCCTTTTTTGATAATTTTCGACTTTTAACATGTCTTTTCTTATTCGTTCTTGATTTTGACTATTTCAAGGGCTCTCCTAGGGTTCATAGAAGTCCAATTATCTCATAAAAGACTTGACTTTTACTTCTAGATCTGCACAAGTCTAGTTATATGTAGTACAATATCCTAGAGGTAAAAAATTAGGTGTTCACTATTAGTGGAAGCATACAATGAACACCAATGCTCACATATTAGAATAAAGAAGAGAAGAGAGAACGGACACAAGAATTTTTACGTGATTCACTAAGTATGCCTACATCCACGGTTAGTCGCCTGCTTTTTTACTATATCCCTAGAGTGGTAATTACAGTCCTATTTGTATTGTTTCTAGGTCTAAAACCTTATATAAATAGGACTAATGTCACGACCTATCTCGGAAGTCATGACGTCCTAGGGTACGGGTGATGCACAAGCGACCAGTACCACGTAGAACCCAATAAACTATCTATATGGCATGCAACAAACAAATACAACTCAAATAATTATAAAAATGCTGAGGAAAATTCGACAGCATTTTCCCTAAAATAGGACTACGCCCAAAATAAGAAACAAGAAAAAACACTTCAAAAATATCTACAAGCATTCCAACTACTGATCCCTCCTGGATCTCCATCAACAATCTCAATATATATTTAACATCCATCTCAACATCAATATATATATATATATATATATATATATATATAATCAACCAAAATATTAAATATAAACATCATTATATATGCAGACTTATAACTATCTATATGATAAACACCTATACAGTACCATGGAAACCATTATATACATTGATTACAAATTCTTTAGT